>AYJT01100932.1:0-13750 GCA_001278415.1 Ocimum tenuiflorum | reverse complement strand
ATCTCGATACGGTGGGAGTCGCCGCGAGGAAGGGGAATCAGGATCATTGAATAGTTTTGGTGGTAGATCTGATGTTGGAGAGATATTGCCGTTTTGCAGAAGGTTTTTTGGGTAAAGTGAGTAGTAGCATTGTTATTATTAGCGGTGGAGGAGGAGGCGGTGAGGCGGAAAGAGGAAGCTAGTGGCGGAGGAGTAGGAAGATGCAGCTGCACTTCTCACCTAGCATGAGAAGTATAACAATATCTTCGAGCAGCAGCGGAGGAAATGTCAATGGAGGAGGGGGAGATTTGATGAAGATCAAGGTCGCACCTCGCCATTTCTCGTATCGCACGCTCTTCCACACCATTCTGATACTTGCGTTTTTATTGCCGTTTGTGTTCATTCTCACCGCTCTCGTCACACTCGAAGGTGTCAACAAGTGTTCCTCATTCGGTATTTAACTCGTGTTCCTTTCCCCAAGTAGCGTTTTTGGTTTTTTATAATGATGTTACTTAGATCTTGCGGTGTTAGCTTTTTATAGATTGGCTGGCATTGTTGTTAATAAATTAGTTTTTGACTTTTGATGATATTAGATTGATGTGGGATTTGATTTTGATTTTTGTGGTCCGTGCTAGGTTCTTATGCTTAGGTTGATATTGGTTAACTGAAATAGTTATATAGAAACATCCCATCCATTGAATGTAACTGCAACTTCATGCATTGGTTGGATCTAAAATATGGGGTATGCATTATGAACACAGATACTAGAATATCTACCAGAAAGATGGGACACAGAGTTACATGCTACAGACAAAGACATTATATCATTAAAGTTCCTCACATATCCGATTGATATGCTGACTGTAACTTAGCTCAAAAGTACCAAAAATTACCATCAATTTCCCAATACTTACATAAGATGAGCTCCAAAGATATGAAATCATTATTACTATTTAATCATCAAAAGGAATTCTTATCAAAAGTAATATGCACAAGATAATGCAGTTAACTCAATATTTTAGTTTCAAACTATGCATGAAGTCGCAGTTCACAATATGGCAAGTAGAACATAGTCAACTGCCTACTACTCCAACCTTGAGAGCTAGTTCTGGCCTTCCGGGTTAGCCGTCTCAAAAGTTTCCTTGAATGGAATTTAGAAGAATTTGAAACTGATGCCTGAAACAGAGCTGGCCAAAGCAATAATGATGAAATAAGATGAGAGATTCTGTAAAGTACAATATATCCAGTTCATCTTGTATTTATCTTGAAGGGTGTTGGTCACGCTGCACGCCTTGCCCTTTTCCTAATCTAAATGTCGTTATACAGTTACCCTTGTTATTTTATTATTATTTTTTTATTTTGGTTTTAATTTTGGATGCCTATCAATTTAGATTGCTTAGGGAGACGGTTGGGGCCAAAGCTTCTTGGTAGAGCTGATGATTCTGGGGTAAAGTTCTATCATTTTACACTTAACTTCTTAATTACTTATGCTGGTAACCTAATTTGAAAGTTGAGGCTTTGTTGTTACTATGACAGAGACTTGTCAAGGACTTTGTTAAAATACTGAATCAAGTGAACTCTGAGAAAATCCCTTATAATCTAAAGCTTCCAGATTCTTACAGTCAGCTGGTTTCTGAAATGAAAAACAACAAACTCAGTACGAAGGAATTTGCTTTAATTTTGAAAGGAATGGTAAGTGCTCTCTGATGGTTATATTCTCTCCCTTTAAAATTATTAATTCTCTTTGATATGCTTCTTCTAATGCAAAGATTGATCGATCATCTTATTGCATTTCTTGAATTTGACTATCAGACTATCGGTTCCCGTGTTGATATTAAATGAAAAAATTATACTTATACTTTATAAAAAAATTACACACACACACGGAGGTGTAAGACCATTGTAATATGATGGAAGGAATCCGTCCCTTGTATGAATTTGTCATTCAACATCAAATTACATATTTTACAATTATCTCAAGTATTGTTCTATATTATGTGCTTATAGATTAATTAACGAATAGTTATCACTAATTATATGCTTTTGTGCTATTCTGTTGGACTCATTAATTTAACTGACATTTGTTCTGGTCCATAAATGTATCATCTGCAACGTTCAAGTTCTACTGGGAAAAGCTAGAGTTCTTGGGTGGAATACTATCACTTGAAGTTGTATGTTGTATCAGTTTGTTGATTAACATAATTTATTGATATAATGTATTGCGATGAGGTTGTGAGGAGACAATAAGATCTGAGAGGAAGTGATGTTATTGTAAGAAACGTGGTAATATATCTTCTAAGCAATTGGTCTTCGTGGCTTAGAAAAAGACCTTGTTTCCACTCCAAAAGTTATTTTGTCGAGTCATAGACCTTGATTTGTGGATAATTGTTTTCTCTGGATTTATCCATGTTGGTTTCGTGCCTATGGATGTGGATGTATGTTTCTGTCAAGACTTGCTGAAAATACACTTTTAGAAGTAAGTAGCATGCATTGCCTTATGGAAAACCTTGTGATCATTGTACGCTCAATACTGTTTTGTATACTTTTGGAGTCTATTGAGCTAGGTTGTTTAAGAAGTTTATTCATGTAGTTTGAAATTTATTGGGCTGTACAGATGGAGAGGTCTGAAAGAGAGACCAGGGAGTCCAAGTTCGCAGAGCTAATGAATAAACATTTTGCTGCTAGTGCAATCCCCAAGTCCATTCACTGTCTGTCATTGAGGCTGACTGATGAATATGCTTCAAATGCTTATGCGCGCAGGCAGTTACCTACTCCAGAGTTACTTCCTTTGCTTTCTGACAAGTCCTATCATCACTTTGTGTTATCAACAGACAACATTCTTGCTGCTTCAGTTGTTGTGACTTCTGCTGTCCAGACATCTTTAAGACCTGAAAAGATTGTTTTCCATGTCATAACAGACAAAAAAACTTATGCAGGCATGCATTCATGGTTCGCCCTAAATCCTTTGTATCCTGCAATAGTCGAAGTAAAAGGTTTACATCAATTTGATTGGTTAACGAGAGAGAATATCCCAGTTCTTGAAGCTGTCGAGAATCACTATGCAATACGTAATTACTACCATGGGAATCACATTGCTGGGGCCAATCTTAGCGATACGACTCCGCGGACGTTTGCCTCAAAATTACAGGCAAGAAGTCCGAAGTATATCTCATTGCTGAACCATCTTCGCATATATCTTCCAGAGGTAATTGATTGTTTGATACTTAATACTTTTGTTGCGGTGTCATCAGATATGTGTTTTAGTTTGATTAATCACAAAATGCTTCTGATAACTTTAGAGTGGTCTACATGTGCAGTAGGACTGATTATGAGCTATATCATTTCTGGCCAATGTAAATCTGCCTGGGTAGGTGTGAAGCAAACAAATAGTCCACAACTGAGCCCACATTCATAGGACAAGCAATTTATGACCTAATCTGCTAGGAGCTAAATAATCGAATAATATTCTCACAATTGCCCTAGCTGATGGGAGCTAAATGAGTTGATCAAGAATTTGTTCCAGAACTATTTTGTCATATGTTCTCATTTGTCTTTTCCTTTATCAAGCCTAGATTAATATGGTGATTTTGTTCTTCAGCTATTCCCAAACCTTGATAAGGTGGTTTTCTTGGACGATGATATTGTCATACAACGTGATTTGACTCCTCTCTGGGAAATTGACCTCAATGGCAAAGTTAATGGAGCAGTTGAAACTTGTCGAGGAGAAGATGAATGGGTTATGTCTAAGCATTTCAGGAATTATTTCAACTTCTCCCATCCACTTATTGCGAAGAATTTGAATCCAGATGAATGTGCATGGGCTTATGGGATGAATATCTTTGATTTGAGAGCCTGGAGAAAAACAAATATTAGAGATACTTATCACGCCTGGCTTAGAGAGGTATGTTAACTTTCTTCCTGTGGTCCTCTGTTCTGTTGTTCTTTGGAGCTTTTACTGTGTATTTATGTGAGCAACTTTTTCCTTCGAAACTTAAAAAAGAACTAACAAAAAGACAAGGTTATCATCTTTATTGTTTGATTTGCTGATTTTTTGGCTGATTTAAGCTTTGTTCTTTTTTTTTTGTTACCAGTGAGGGGTACATGTATTCAAGTGGATTAAGTTACTTTGAGTATTTTAAGTTATACACGAACTCTAATGGATAATATTAAAATAAATGAATATTAATTATATTGTTGGTGTTGATAGTTGCAAATTATATAACGGATAATATTAAAATAAAATTATGTAAAATGCATTGTTGTTGTTGAATCAAATCTTTGAGGGGGATAAAATAGGCAACATACACACACCTTGTGAGATACAGTCACTTTTATAAGAGGTATGGATTCATCAAAAACTTGAAAATAATGTTTATTACGATCAGTTTTTTTCCCCGGTATTCTGGCTTTATGCCTTAGCACTAGTGAATTTCAATTTCTGTGGTTTTGCAAGATTTCAAATTTTCCATCTTTAACTAGAGTTACTAATGTCTCTTCCGCAAAACCCAAGTAGTGCGACCTTTCTTGGGTAAAGGGTGAGGTTTAGGGTTCAAACCTCACTACTCTTCCCTAGCCCAAGTTTTCTTTTTCTTTTGATAAAAAAGAACTAGAATGCTGTAGACCAATTACTTGTTAACATCGCTTACTCTATTTTAAAGATTTAATATACTGTCAATTGCTGATGGCTCCAACGTTAATATTTCTCCTATTCCCCATTACCTCTTACATTTATATTCTTCTTACTCGTTGTATATGCAGAATCTGAAGTCAAACCTGACATTATGGAAACTTGGAACTCTTCCTCCTGCTTTGATTGCATTCAAGGGTCATGTTCACCCAATTGATCCCTCCTGGCACATGCTTGGCTTGGGTTATCAGAATAAGACCAATGTTGAAAGTGTTAAAAAGGCAGCTGTGATTCACTACAATGGACAGTCAAAACCATGGTTGGAGATTGGGTTTGAGCATCTCCGGCCATTTTGGACCAAATACGTGAACTACTCTAATGACTTTATTAGGAACTGTCACGTATTGGAGTAGTAGCAGATGCAGTGTGCACCAACGAAATGAATGGACAAAGGAAGGAAATACTACGAATTTTTAGGGAGGTGTAGAAATTTGTCGATAATTAGAATCAAAGAAACTTATGACCCTGCTCAAAACTGCGGTATTATAAATCTGGATTTTTCTGCCTTGCCTGTGCCCTCCATCCCTTGAAGGAAAAGCAAGGTGCTCAAGATTTGAGTCTGTAAAGAGCGGCAGTTCATCTATATTGTCGCTGGGCAGGGACATTATTATTTTTGACCTCCCCGAAAGGGAAGAAATGGTATCTGCAATCGACCATGCATACCGGTGCATGAGAAGAAGTTGGATGTAAGTCTCTCACTCTGGCCCCATTGGTCGTACTGATTATTCTTTTCCATCTATTTCGTTTCATTTTATGTTCGGTTATTTTTTGTTCCTATGTTTCCCCCATTTTTTCCATTCCATTCCATTCTGCTGATATTATATATCTCCTTGTGGCGATTCCCTTGGTTAGTGTTGTTACAGGAACTTAGTTGAGCTGGGAAAATATAGGTTATTACTTGTTGGTATTTCATCTGTATCATTTGTGCTACACGTGTTAGAGATGCTCAGATTATTCTTATTTTTTTTTATATATCAAATTATACAATTCGGTCTTACATGTTGGTTTCTCGTGTTCTTCTAGTACCAGATCTTTTGGCCGAATTATTTTTGTGCTGTTTTGGTATATATTTGGTGGTTTTCTTCAGGTTACGGATTTACTCTATTTATATAAGTGTTATTTGCATTTAATAAATCTAATTCTGGAAACATGTGCTTGTTTGTCATCTTTAGAGATTTTGATATGGGAATTTCTATGCTACCTGTGAACGTGGGATCCACACGTAGGACCTACCCTAAATGTGTATTGAATAGGCGCCACCTGCTAAGGTGCATGAGAATTTCCCCTCTTATAGTAACAGATTCGATAAGTGACACAAAAGTCGATTCAACTTGATTCAATCTGATGCCATAGATCCTCGATTACAAAATAGTAGGACACAAATTTAAATTGGATTGTAGTGTGCTCGAGCTCAGTGAACTGGGCACAATGACGCTGTGATTGGTCATTCCATTGTGTTATAGTTTTTGTTAGACATAATTTGAGAATATGTTTGATTTAATTGTCTTTAGAGAACGAACCGCTGAGATCGATAATCTACGACAATACGATCTCATTAGCTTAAAAAGGATGATACAGGATTGGTTATATATGACTAGATTATCTTTCTTGTGTAAAACATAAATATTATATTTTTATTTATTTAGTTTAACAGTCCCTGATGTGGAATCAGCTCTCAACCATCTGCCGTCAAACACTATCAAAAATGCTCAAATGTTCACCGTGAGCACGTGATAATGTACCCACAACTGATATGTCAACAAATTAGAGGTCTTGAGAAAAATCAAAAGTATTCTCACAACCAATCTATCTATAAATAGTTAAAGGAAATACCCCATAAAAGCTTTCGTTTTCCCGCCCAAATGAAGCTTCCAAAAAATAACGGTCACTATTTATGCAAAATAGTAAATATTCTGATAATATTTATTAATTTTATTATTTAACATTATTATATTACATTAATTTGAATTAATTACCTTTATGAATTTTTGTTAAATACTCCTTATTTATCATGGCTTCCAACTATAAATATGAACCATATTTCATCAACATGACAAACAACATCAAAATTTATAAGAAAATTTTCAAAGATAAATGGAGTGGAGATATGGCCACGAGAGAACCATAAAGTTGAGATTTGTTCATCAAAAAGTAGATATTTCATCAATTCATCCTAGTTTTGCACCCGCACACCGTGCAATCTAGTAGTATTACTTGTGTTAATATATGATAAAGATAATTCTATTTTTTAAGTTATTAAGTATTTTTTTGGTCCGTCAATATTTTTAATATAATTATGCTATATATTATTAACTACACATCATATTATATGTATAAATGAATTTAACAGAATATAAAGAGTAAAACAAATAATAAACTTTCAAAAGTATAATTTAATGGGAAAAATTAGATCAATATAAATGATAAATTAAAAAATTGTATTTTTATTTATTTCAAAGAAATTAGTATAATAATAAATTTAAAAGAAAAAATTGAATTGGTAAAATTGTCATGATGTTATAGAAAAATGATACAATGTAACTTTTTTATTACTTGTTGTAAAAATATATATTATAATATAAATAAATAGTAAATAAAATAAAATTAAAAAATAGTTTTGATGATGGAATGCTTTCTAGATGTAAGTTATTTTTATAAAAAAAGTATAATCAATTTTCCGCATCTTACTAAAAGAAATAATATACATATAAATAGAATGCAAATAGAATAAATTAAAAATAAAAACAATATATATATATATATGTTAGAAATAAAATAAATTAAAATAATATTAGTGATTATGTGATATATAAATAATGTACATTTCAATACTTTTTGTATACATGGAAGTGACAAATGAAGGAAATTCAAACGAATAGTGATTGGGTACTTAATTTTATTATATACATAGATATATAATTCTTGAAAAAAATGCCGGGGAGAGAACTAAGCATTTGTTCGGTTGTACCAACACTTGGAAAATTGTAATTTACGGTAGCATGAGATTTTTGAGTCCATCTGAGAAGGTTTATTAATGTCTCGCTATTAAACTAAATCCACTTTATCTATTATTTTGCGTTCACCCTCAATTTATTAAGCTTGGATTTAATTTTCTAATACCGAATGTTGAGGAAATTTCTTACTTCAGAAGAAAACGGATTATTACTCCAACCTGTGTAATAAAGGTGTCGATTTTTGTGGCAAATTTTTTTTCCATCTTTTATTATATAAAAAAATCAAGATCAAATAAATTTAGAGTAGAAAGATTCATATCCCCGAATTTAACTGGTCTTGATCCTGAAAAATACTCCAGCCAGATGACTTCAATCATGAAATCAGCCGTGTGTAGTAATATTATAAAAAATACAATGCAATAATAATATTATTAATTGTGTTTATACAAGTCTTATTTTTACAGTAGTTCTCCAAACTTTTTGTTGTTTATTTTTGGGTCTTATTTTTTTAATTCTTACTTTCGTCATTTAAACCTTTTGTTTTTGCAACTCTTCTTTTCACTTCGCTTATATGAATGCCTAGTCTTTTATTCTTCTACTTTTTCTATAATATTCAACCTTAATCTTACTTCTCCCACTTTAGTTTTCTAACCGTTAAAATGACCAAACCATACATTCCTAATGCAATTTAATCAATTAAAAACATATGCAGTTTCGCTTATCACCTAGACTGAATATGAATTTGGATTGATGAAAATAAACTATGTAGATTTCAGGCAATTTAATATAAATTTTTGACTTAAAAAATATTTGACCGGTGATTTATTAAAAATTTCAAAGATTTAAACTTTTGAAACGATCAAATCGGGCGGAACACCTAACATGAGTAATTCCCTTTGACATTGTGCATAATTTTCTGCCCATTTTCATCCATAGATTCATGTCAAACTTTCATTAATTAAATCAGCATTTAATTAATCAGTTACTCATTTTCATTATATTATTATTATTATTATTATTATTACTAATTCACTATTAATAATTCATTTCCTCCCTTGGCCGCTACTTCAACTTCTTCTTCTTCTTCTTCCTTTACGATTTACTGGATTCGCTGTTTATTGGAAACTTGAAATTCTTGAAAGGGAATAGCCGAAGAAGATCCTAGATCAAGTACGTTAGTGTGGCAAGCTATTTTATTTTCAAAATGCGGATTTGAATTTGGGGATTTCGATGGGATATGGTGCTCTAGTAGAATTTAAAATCTTTCTAGATTATTTGTTGGGTGTTACACCTTTTCTTTATTAGCTTATCTGTTAAAGCGGGAGAGAAGAAATTTTTTTAATGATTCTTGTTGAAATCGTGAATTCGAAAGGGGGAAAAAAATTCTCGAGGGTTTATGGGAAAAGGCTGTTAGATTCTGCTGTCAGTTGGTTAGCTTCATTTTCTTTTATATTCATTTTTTTTTCGATTATTATTTCGTTATGCAAATTGTAGTTGATAGTGATGAACTGTGTAATCATGTATTGACAGTTCTTGATAGGTGGTTGAAATTTTGAGCTGCGTTTGATTGAAAATTCAGATGCCCAAAAATGGAAGTACTGCTGTTCTTGATAGGAGAAGCAATTTTCGATAATTTTAGTTGATTATTGATTGATTTGCTTCATCAAATTCCCGGAGTGTATCATATTCTTAGTGTTGTTTTCAACTACGAAATCTGGGGATTTGGAGATGTCTGGAGCAGAAGAAGAATTAGAGATCAAGTTTAGGCTGATCGATGGATCAGATATCGGTCCCAAAAGCTTTCCGGTGGCTATGAGTGTTGCAACCTTGAAGGAGAATATCATAGCTCAATGGCCTAAAGGTAGTGTAAAGCTTTCAAATGGATATGATCTCAATCTGTTTATTTTTATTTCTATAATTGTGTTGTGTAGCTATTTTTGGTCTTATGATGGACATAAACTGCACGCTATCTATTTTCAGTTCATCAAGATATTGGCCAGTTTATACTGTTTTGGTTTGCTTAGTTATACTTGAATTTTAGAAAGGGATTTACTTGTGTACTTAATGGGGGATGTCTCATAAAATCTAAAATACTGGTTATCCTCAAGATTGAGCTAGTTATCCAAAGTAAAAAACCTTATAATTTTTCTTCCCCTTTTTGGGAAACTAAAATCTTGAATTAACAACTTCAATAAGGTATGGAGCAATTATGTTTAAAACCGCTGGTTTTTGAGCATTTTGTAGCACTGTGAAGTGTGAATTCTTTATTGCGATAAAGACTAGAAGACGTAATACTGTTGCTGTCTAGTTTACTTAATTACTTAACAAAATCAGAGATGTAATAAATTCTAGATAAATGCGGTATGATAAATATCGTACAACTTTCATTGTTATTGATGTTTTAAGATAACGATCTGGATTTTCCAAAATGTAGTATAACTACAGATAAAGGAACCTGACTTATTACTGTAATATGCGTGCATTTCTGTTACCTGAAGCTATGCTTAGGATTTGCAGAAGTGTTCAGAACTATACTTACTGGCTAGTATCATGTTATTTCAGCTAAGTTAGTTTTTAGGAAAGTACATACCAATAATCAAAATAATCAGCGGTTAAATGTTGTGCCTTCCCGTTATGTTTGATCTGCACCTGTAGATTTGTAGGACTCTCACAATATGCTGTAATAAATCTTTATCTCAGACTCTGACTTGTTGGTGAACTCTGATTATTTTTAGTTATTAGTTTTCTACTGATCTTAATATGTCTCTTTGAACAGAGAAACAAAATGGTCCACGTATGGTGAAAGATGTCAAGTTGATTAGTGGGGGAAGAATATTAGAGAACAACAAAACTCTGGGAGAATGTAGGAGTCCATTATATGATATTCCAGGTGGAGTAACGACCATGCACGTCATTGTTCAGCCACCGGTTTTGGACAAAGGTCTAATTTTAAACCCATTAGAGAACTCTTCTAATGGAAATATTATGCTGACTCGACAACATTTTCTGCAATAAATACAACGTAACATTTGATTACTTTGCAATCTGCACGAACTTCCTTCCATGTTTCCATGTCAATTCTGCTTTTTCCACACTTCACAAGATTACAATGATTGGCCATATTTTTAACACATAACATCTTATTAAAGTAGGGTGATATTTTCTCGTTGACACAGATAAGAAAATGATCGGTGATTCAAAGACGAATAAATGTGGCTGTGTGATATTATGAGATTCAGCTCTGAAAGCAACACTTCCACTCATTCACAGGTTAGCTCATAGTTAATTTTATTCATAAGAAACGTGTCAGTTGACAGCAAGCTTGACTGTAGTTTCGTAATTGAATGCACAGATAAGGTGCTGGAGTTGGGAAAGACGCAGAGAGATGTAAAATTCTTGCTCCTCGAAAGCAAATGGTTAATCTTTGGCACCATGTAGCATAGCTTCTTTTCTTTCTCTGTTTTTTTTTGCTGATTATATTATTATCATGGTCTTTAATTCAAGTGGAGATTTCTACCATGTTTGGAAATAAAAAATTTCTACAGTTGCAGAATAGGTGAATGGTTTAGTTATCTCATGTTGCATGTCTATGGTGGATAAAATAGCATTTAGCACAGAGCAATTTCTGGTTTGTAAAACATCACCATTGAAGCGCGCATCCAAAGAGGTATGACGTATTTGATTTGTTGGGAAGATTTTGAAGCTCTTAAGCTCTGCTTGGGGGAAAATCTCTTCGATTTTGTAGACACAACGCGGCTCATTTTAGACGTGCATTTTTAGGTCTATGTATAATGGTTGGTGGATGCTTTTTTTCTGATAGATTTCATTTAGTGCAGTAGCTCTGAGACCTTTTCCTTGGAAGAGTGATGCCAAAATGCAGATTGTGGATGAATTTGAGGTTTTCTCCTATTTTGGAATAGTTGGAGAATGAAAATGAATCTGTAGGGGGGCATTTCTTCAAAGAAACTAAAGATGAAATGTTGCTTTTGTTGGAGACTTGGAGGAGATGCTCTTTGTTCTATTATTAAGGAATCAAGCAAACCTAAAGATGCACTTTTACTCAAGTTTACACCTCATAATTAGCTGAACCACTTGAGCTTTTTCTTTAAACATTCTAACTTTTCTTTTTCTAATATATATATATATATATATTTATATAAGGTGGTTATAAGGGGATAATGCATAATTGGGTGATAAATGGTAATACATCCTGACCATCCATTTTTAGCAATTAAACAATAAGTGTTTATTAGGTGATAAATGATGATGAATAATGTCCGTTAGACTTAGAGATCTAATGGCTAAGATTTGATTTGAGCAAATAAAATTGTGCATAATTTTCATATATAAAATGCATAATTATGCATAATTTAATGATCGAAATGCATAATTCATTTCTGTGGACAATCTTATCCTTTAATTGGTAAAAATGGATTGTTACGATGTGTTATTATTTATTATTTAATTACGCATTATTCCCTTATAACAACTCTATATATATATATATATATCTTCAAAATATAGTTGAGAATCAGAGAATTGAATAATGTGAGCAACTAATAATTTCTTTTCCTCGTTCGTTTGATAAAGAACATTTTGACCAAAAGAGATGTAACATTAAACAAAATGAGGAGGTTTCCCATTAAATCACCCAAATGATTTAGGTGGGTTTGAGTTTAAGATCCAAGATGAATATGAGTTTGGGTTTAGAATTCAAGGCGGATATGAGTTTGGATTGGTAGAAATAAACTATTTAGATCCGCTTAAATCGTTTAGACAGTCTAATGCAAGTGCCTAAAAAAATAATATATATTCCATGTTCACTTGCAAATCTTAACTTGCGAGAATTTAATGATTTCTTCATTTTTAAACTGAAAAAAAAAATATTCAATTATATTACAAACGGCGCTTTTTATAAAAAATAATACAAACTATGTAAAAATTTTAAATAAATATAAAAACTATTAACAATTAGTCAAATATATGACGATTTTTAATTTTTTAACACGGAAGTGCTTAGTCAACAAGTAACATTTTCACGTTACTCAATATCAAGTTACATCATTTATGATTTAAAATTTTAAAATTGATTGAGTGATAAGAAAATGTGGCGAATTGATTCAGCATTCTGCTGCCGGAAAATTGAAGTCATCCTATATTTGACTAATTAATTTGTAGTAGTTTGTACGTTTATTTAAAATTTCGTATAATTTTTATTATTCTACTTTTCCATTTACAGCTTGGAACTAGTGTTGGTTACCCAATGTTGGTTACAAGGTTATGTTAATATATTAGTTCTGATAATTGATTTGATACAATTTCATGTGAAATTAAACGTATATATTTATTTTTTAATCTTCCTTATTATAGTAATTCAAATAGTATTATATTTCAATAAATACGAATGAAGGAGGAATAAGAAAGGAAATTAACTTTTAGTTCACGATTTTAAGGAATCACCTGTGATAGAAAGAAATTACATGTGATTTACTATCTTTTTTATCTTTGTCAGTGACAAATGTTAATTCTACAATGGGTTAAATTTCTAACATTGATTAATAGAAACAAATGTTCAACTAAGAACATTTTCAACCTCGTCATTAACAAGATTAACATCTGACCAAGCTATTTTAATTCCGGATGATATGTAAAAGTGACGAGATTAAACTTTAGAATAAAATTCTATAAAAGATAATTAGAGTAAATTTTGAATTAGAAGGGATAACATGTATAATTTTCTCAATTACCGTACAGTGCCTTATAAAAAAAATATGAAAAGATGAGTAGATCCGTTTATAGATTTGATTGGAGGGCACACGATCTCAAAAGCGAAGCATTCACGAGCCGCCACGTGGACGAAGCGAATACAGCAGCACCATATTATCCGTGCACTCTCTTGTAACTGAAGCAAAACTCCCCCATTTCCCGAAGTCTCTATTTTAACCTTCATTCTCACCCATTTCTTCGCTCGAACCTACGAGACTACTCCATCTCCTTCTTTCCTTCGTATATATTCTGCTCTCGCCACTCCATTATTGCTAATTGCAAGTAATTCCCCCTTAAATCTTCGCTGCCTCACCTAATTTCGCCCACTTCCGTTAATGGCATCCACATCGCCTTTCGCCGCCGT
>AYJT01100907.1:0-10515 GCA_001278415.1 Ocimum tenuiflorum | reverse complement strand
TTTTTTTTTTTTAATGCAAACTTCATCTATTCGTCTTTCGTTATAATTATATCACAAAACACATAAATTACATACAACATCCTTTTCTTTTCAAACAGTATAGTTCTTTTTACAATTTTGCACATTTGCTCCAAACAATTGTTTCACTGTGATAATATTTTAGTCAATTCATACTCAAGTCTAATATTTTCAATTTCAATAAATTTGATGAATGGCAAGAGCAAGTTCATCAACAAAATCTCCAAATTGATAGCATCATACATAATATGATCTTTTACAATTCTAATATGATTGTAAGAGGTCAAACTTCTATAGTAAGAATAAGGTATTGAAATAAGGAATGCGAGATCGTTGAGAAGCGTTTGATGGAAGACTACTTTGTTTCTTCGCAGACGTATACTTCAAAGCTCTTTTGGCATACATTTTGGATGCAGAAATCATTTTTTCTTCAGATAGTGGATGCCTTAACTGCCAATGACTAATAATTTCAATAGAGACCTGATTGCACAGGTAGATAAATGCTTTCACCATTGCAGAAATGCATTGCAACTATGAGAGTATTGACTTATGGGACATAAGCTGATTTCGATGATGAATACTAATGAATAAGCGCAACTGTGTAGATCTTGTTTTACATTTTGTTGAAGGTGTAATTTCCTATTTTTGTGACATATACCTTAGAAGGCCTAACGAACAAGATTTGACAAGATTGCTTTATGTTGGGGAAACATGGTTTCCCTAGAATGATTGGTAGTATTGATTGCATTTGTTGGAAATGAAAAAAATTGTTCTAGCGCTAGTTGGACAATATACTGGGCGGAGTGAAAACCAACAATCATTTTGAAAGTTGTTGCATCATATAATTTATGATATGGCATGTATTATTTGGAATATTAAGTACGCACAATGATATTAATGTACTTTTCAATGATGTTTGAGAAGTCAAGCATCGAAAGTTAACTACAAAGTCAATGATCATCAAAATGATATGACATATCATCTTAATAACATATATCGTTCGTGGTCTGTATTTTTCAAGTCAGTTACAACTCTGTAAACTCATAAGCATAAGTTATTTGCTCAACACTAAGAGACAATTAGGAAAGATGTTGAACGAGCCTTTGGAGTTCTACAAGTTCATTTCACATTAGTTCATTATCCACGTCTTGTTTGGGATAAAAATTTTATGGAAATTTTTTTTTAATGCATAATATGACAGTAGAAAATGAATAAGGCACAAAATTAAACTATTGTATTGAATGTTTATTTCACTAATACAAAACAACGAATTTTTTAGAGGAAATAAATGAGATATTAACTAATAAATAACATTTGCTTTAATTAATGTCTTGCCAAGCACGTCCCCGAAGTTAGATTAATTATCTCTCATACTTGAGAAAAAATAAGAAGGTTGAAAACGAGGGGTGGAGATTGAAAATATTGCTTCTTCAACTGAGATCCATTGTCGGATGGAGCCCCTGCAATATAAAAGGAAAGAGGGGTTTAGTTCAAAAGGGGAGATGATATCATCAAACAAAACAAAAATTAGACATAGACATTTTTACTAAATGATTTTAATTAAAAAGGCTTTGTGTTAGTGTCAGCTAAACAACTAATTTGCTTGTTGCAATGGTTTTCTAACCAACTCATCTAAAGTTTCAAGGGGGAAAGAAGAAGAAAAAAAACTCATCTAAAACACTTGACTTTTATGTGTGTTACACGCCACGATGTACATACCATTCCCTCAACATTTTTTCATCTAATATATACCCCTTCAATTGATCGAAGCTTATGGATGTATGGCATAATTTGACGGGCCAATACTGAAATGAGTTTCTGTATATATGATACTTCAAAGGAAGAATTTTTTAGTAATTTCATAATATTTAACTCAAGAATTATTAATAAATCTACATAAATTTTGCGTAGTCCCTATTGATCTCTATTTGATATTACCACTTCATCAGATTAGTTATTAACTATCATGTTGTTTCACAATATACGTATATATATTATTGCATCTTGTAAACTTGTAAGTCGAACCCTGAATCAAATCTTTAAGTCGATTAACTACAGACAAAAGCACTAGCTTGGATCCTCTATTGCATTTCACATACTTCATCTTCAGTTTATAATTGCTTTCATTAATTTCACTAAACATTTTTCTTCAACCTCAAGGTTGTATTCTTTAGTTGAAATTATATTGATTAATTGCTATTACCAATGAGGCTGTATGATTATTTTTTATGAAATAAATAGTCAGTAACATTTATAATTATATTTCTCTAAATGAGTATAATTAATTTGGTGAATCAAAGAATGAGAGATTAAAATTGAAGAAAATATATTGAATAAAAATAACAGTGGGATGGGAGATGGAGTTGAGTAGCCTTTAAAGAATATATGGTCCAATGAATAAAATGGTGTGAAGCTTGAAACAGCTAAAGACAAACTGAATTAATCTTGAGAAATGTCTGAGCTCTTTAATTATATATTGTTGGTGCGTCGTCGTGAACGAATATCTTATATATAATTTGGTAACAAAAAGACAAGCTGAAAAAACAATTTCATTGCACTTGTGGTGATATTTCTATGTAATCAACCTGTGACGTTTACACTCAACAGCTGAACGTCGTATTTGGCACTTCATGCAAGCAAATAATTTATCAATCGATCTATTCTATACAAAATAAATTAAGCATTTATCTAGAAAAATGAATAATTATAATAAAAAAGTTAACTAACACCTTGGCGATTGATACTGTGCTAATCTGGGTCAATACTTTATGAACATTTTTATCAGAAAAGGTTCATATCATCATGTGTATAATATATTCCATCAACCGATATTAACTGTATAGAAACATTCAGCAAATATAGATTCCTTTTATTTTAAATGAAATCATAAAATTAGAATCAGAAAAATCAAACCAAATTGGATCACATTAATTTTTTGCCAGTCATGGGTTGGTTTAGATGATATGTGCTCGAGATCCTTAATTATATTAAAATTCACACATACACATACATCGACTAATTATTAAACCTTAAAGACGGAATTAAATGAAAGTAAAAAAAATGCTCCTAGAATTAGCATATTCCAATGACGGCTAAGGGATACAATAAAGAAGGATAGTAATCCACATGAACATCCTATCATATCCATATTTTTATTGCATTAAAGCCTATTAAAATTATTCGCTATCTCATTGTAATCTAATATATTATGAAAATTATTGTTAAAATACATCAAATTAACATGTGACTATATGTAACATTCACTAGGTAATTATCTAAAAATAATAAAAAAAAAGTTTTATTTAGTTATATTTTATTAATTTTAGTGAATGTTGACATCAATTCTTTTTTTATCATGTTGTACAAATGAGTGAAAATACTAAATTGTCTTTAAGGAAAATATTTATTTTAAGATATAATAGAAGTTTTTGTCTTAAATTAAATTGTCATGGTTGTTGGTTAAGCGTTGCAGAAGACTCGAAAGTTGTAATAATCTATGCTTAATCTCAATTTTTCCCAACTGTCATGACCACGATTCTGGGATTAAGAATTTCGATGACTTGCATACTAAACACTAACTCCATATTATATGTCCTGATTACGACGAATGCATGCTTAAAATTTCTCTCTATATATATTTATATATATTAGCCTAAAATTTATATAGATTGCGAAACAACTGTGTATCGTATCCACTGACATCACACAAAGGGATAATTGAAATAGTGTGGTACGTTTAAACAATTAATTCACTAGTTAAACTAATACTGGCGATTCTGAATACTGAATAATTCCCCAATATTATTTAATGCAATCCATCTATTGTAAATTTGTAATACATCCTTCGTTTTTTTTCTTTGAGTTGAGAGATGAAGAAGTGGGGATTCAAACCCCTCTAACAATGGTCTCTAATATGGACTTCCCCAAAAGCACCTTTGTATTTATATTATTGAAACATTGTATTAGCCCACAGATATCCGGATATTCATAATCATGTTCATATCGGTATGTGCACATTATTATAAAATGTCAAAAATTAATATTTAGTGGTCTAACAAATTTATTCTGTTAGGCATATTTTTTATATCTTCCAATTTATACAATAGGACGTACAAAACCGATATAAAAATTATTAATTATAAATTTTATATGGTTACACCTCTATCATTTTTAATACAAATTACAGAGATAGTTAACATGTATAAAAAGATAAAAATTAATAAGAAATATGTACAAAAAATACAAAATATTCATTTTTGGGTTTCCTTTTTTTCGGTTAGGATGTATAACATATCATTTAGGTTTTACGCATTCCAACTCGGGTATATTGCATCTCAATTAAGGTTTATGTATCACATATAGAGTTTGTTACATCTTAATTGCTATTTATCCATATCATTTAGGGATTATAATATGCCTCATAAGGTTTATTCAATCTCAATTAGTTAAATATATATAATCTTTTAAGTTTTAATGAACCATTAGCTCTAGATGGATTCTACCAAAGTAGTTGTTGAGGTTAGTTTTTTTATTGTTGGAATGATCTAGACTCTAAGCAGGAAAGTAAATCAGACATCATGACTTCGGAGAAGGTTTATAGTCCCTCGGGACGAATTGACTGGTATTTTATAGAGTACTTGGGATAAAATTACAATGCTTATCGACGTTGAGATCGTCGGAGAACGTGATCGGAATGTTACAGTGAATATGCGTGAGTAGAGTTGTGTGTGCATGATAAGAGATCACTATTTATACTCTTACATTGGAGGAATCCGAATAATTCCTATACTAGGGGTTCCTATTTGCAAATACTCTATGAGTTGATCTGCAAATACAGCTAGAGAAAGTTGGAGTCATACGTTCTCCCTTATATTGAGTCAGCAAAGGAATCATTCTGAATCCTTCCGACACGTGGGCTGCACGCGCTAGGATCTCGAGGCCGGGTCCAGAGAGGCTTCGTGGGCTGTTGCTCGTGTTAGATTCGAACTCTGAGGGGTCTTCGAGACAGGACGCCCGTGTTAAATCCATCGATAGGAGAGCTACGAAGCCATGAGGAGCTTCGAGAACCCCGCCGATTGGCTAGAGTTCGAGGCGATGCCGACGAAACTGATCCTAAACTTGTGATCAATGGTTAAGATCGAATAAATATTTTAACTCTCAACACTAGTTAGACAAGGTTATTCGATTGCAAAACTCATAATGCCAAATCTCAATCAGTTTATTAAATACAAGTTGATTAGTGAAAAGATTTGTCAAAAAAATAAAAAGAAGATTCATTTGGTGTGGACTGGTAAGAAAATATATGGATGAGGTCAGGTAAAATATAAAAGAAACGATGACTAAATAATTTGGAAAAAGAAATTGACCAATGAGAGTGTTGAGACTACGATGCGAGAAAAGAAATCAGCCGCAGCCAGACGATGCAAAAAGGAGAAAGTCAAAATGTTCGTTACATAAATTTCTGGTGAACATTAATTTAATGTTGAACTTGAACTCCAATCTTGTAACTAATTATTTTTACTGTGTATCAGCATAAGATATATATCACCATGTACAAACTAACAATTCATCCGGGGACGATTTAAAGATACCTTTTGATATAATTTCTCTCTCACTTCTAAAAGAAAAAAAGATATAATTTCTCTCTCATGAGTCATTAATTTCTAAAGGTTTATAGATATTAATCATCTCGTCCAACACTCTTCCCAGACTGAAAGCACATTAAATTCTAATGGGTCTCCACTCAGAAAGAAGAAATCAATATATTAGAACAGGCCAGCCCATTGTTTAACAAAACACGTATATTTTTTGTTAAATCAACCCATACAACAAGACCATTTTCAAACAACGCAACCAACCACATATTCAAGTTTTCTAATAAAAGAGCAGGGCCGGGTACACCCAAAGGGCGACAGCCAGGACCCCCCATTTTTTGGTATTTTGTAGACGAATTTTATAATGATATAATTTTTTTGTACTCTATCGTTAACTAGATTATGATGGTTTTAATTCTTCTTTTATATCTACATATATTTAATTTGATATACTCCACTTTAGGATTTTGTAGGTTTGTGTTGATGTTCGATTTTGATTCAAGGAATCGGAGCTCTGGGCGAATGTTCATGGATTCGATACGACATTTGCTCAGTAATGTTTTACGTCCCCCAGCCTGGTCCAGACGTGTTATTTTCTAAGCTGAACAGATTGATTACATTGTTTTGCAGGCGAAAACCCGATCAAACAGTGATCGGGGCCGAAAGAGAGGAAAAATGTGACTATGTGAAGAAGTGTGTGTTGAGTGAATGGCTAAAGTGTGACCTTCTTCCCCTTTTTATACAAGGCTTTGGGGGAAAGAAACATTAACCTAAGATTTGTGGACTTAAACGACATAAGGGGGCCCAATTACAAGAAACAAGTATAAAATGTTACATTTCACATAATAAATATAACACGAGCACTATTCTCGAGGAGTCTTCGGGCTTCGATTCTCGAGGTGATTTGAAACTTGATCTTGGGGCTTTTCTCGAGGGCTGGCCCTCGAGCTGCGTTGGGGTCTTTCACACCTCGTACCGTATTTGAGGGGGTGCTTTTTGAGCTGTTCATCGATCTTCGACCGTCGATTTCCTGATGAAGATTTTGACCCTTAACAACTGCCCCTTTGTCTTCACGAATCAAGTCGATTGATTCGTGGAAACAAGTAAATGAAAGAGTATCGTTAGTCAGGCTAAAACTCTTGTTTTCTGGGGTTAGAGAGTAGATGAATTTGATTTCTGACATGTGACTTGGGTTTTCGTTTTTACAATGCCAGACTAAAACTCTTGTTTTTATTTTTACGATATCAGGCTAAAATTCTTGTGTCTTGGGGTTAGAGAGTAGATGAATTTGATTTCTGACATGTGACTTGGGTTTTGACAATTTAATTAAGTTTCATTTTTCTTTATTCCCATGCTTATTGCTTGATTGACTGTCTGATCACTAATGTGCCATTATTTTACATAATAATTCAACATTCGAGATACGAGAATTGTTATGCAATTAGGAATAAAGAACACAATAATTTAATATTCGTGAGAAAAAGACAATTATTGTGAGAACTTAAATCCTGTTATCTTTCTGAACTTACATGTCAGTGATTAGATAAAGATATCGATCTTGATTTGTAATCTACGGTTTACTTGCTTCGATAGAAGATTTATACTAATTTGGTGATTGTTTAAAACAAATTGAATAATCTATTTTGTTTGCCTGTCACTGTTATAAATCGAAATCTGGCTCTGGAACATGTTTTCTCATTTTGAATTTAAATCTTTTATTTGCTTAATCATTTTAGTGGGTTTTAATCTTCATATCTAGTATAACTAATTATCTTTCGAATCGGTCGTCTAAACAATAATAACGAGAATTTCTTGTAGAGTCCTTGTGGGATTTGACCTTTCTCACTACCTTATGCAATTACACCGTGCACTTGCTGGTGGTTAAATATTTTAGCGGTCATGGTAAATTAAACTCAAATTTCCTCTTCTAATTTGTGTTTTCTCTCTTAGTCAAGTATACATGGCCAAAGAAAAGAGAACCGGAGAAATTGTTTCCTTGAAAAAGATACGGATGGATAATGAAGAAGGGGTATGGTTCTTCTCAATCATTCTGTGTCTTGTAAGAATATTCTATATATGATGTTGGAAATGCCAGTAACTGCATCCCCACATTTTCTATTGTCTAATATTTTACGTAATTTTCATTCTCTGCAGTTTCCTATCACTGCAATAGAATTCTAAAGAAACTACAACATGAAAATGTTATTAAGTTGAAAGAGACAGTGACATCACCAGGTATTTGTTGATTTCTTATGTAATATTTTGAAGTATATTTCTTACTGTTTTTTTGCCACACCTGATATATGACCCCTTAAGGATGTTTTGTGTAGGCCGTGAAGGTAATGAGCAAGGACAGTTAGGTAATAACCTAACTCTCTACTCGTCCACAGTGTGGTCTTCTTTTTTCTGCATTGTGAAAGTTGCATTAATAGGATACTTTTTCCCTAAGAAAATACAGATACAACCAACAACAAGTACAAAGGAAGCATTTATATGGTCTTTGAGTACATGGACCATGGCTTAACTGGTCTTGCAGATCGTCCTGGACTAAGGTTTACTGTACCACAAATAAAAGTACTGTAAGCTTTCCTCAATTTTGTATTAGTTTCTGTTGCAAACTCTCCTTCAGCGGATAATTCTCTGTATATTGTTTTGCAGTGTTACATGAAGCAACTGCTCACAAGTCTTCATTACTTTCATGTTAATCAAGTGCTTCACAGGGACACAAAAGGTTTAGATGCATGTTATGAGTTATATCTAGAAGTAAAATTGTATAGGTGGTCAAAATCTTAATAGTAACTCATTGCAGGCTCCAATCTTCTCATTGACAATGAGAGAAACCTGAAGCTTGCAGATTTTGGACTTGCACGTTCCTTTTCAAATGACATTAATGCTAATCTTACAAATCGGGTTATTACATTGTGGTACAGGTAAATCCTCTATTCTTTGTTAAGCATACCGTAAGTCAATTCAAGATTCCAGTAGTAGCAATGACTCTAATTCTTCTTCGTTTTGTGCTGTTAATTATGTAGACCCCCAGAGTTGCTTCTAGGAGCCACAAAGTACGGCCCAGCTGTTGACATGTGGTCTGCGGGTTGTATCTTTGCCGAGCTATTGAATGGGAAGCCAATCTTACCTGGAAAGAACGAGGTTAGGATTATCCGTAAACCATATAGGTGGAGTTTCTTATGCTTGTTTTGCTTTTCAGTGCACTTTTTTGGTTCTTCTTGAATGAGGCAAAACCATAAACTTGAAAGTACTTTGTGGGGGATTGAACTGATCTTCTCAATTGTGTATCTGGTTTCTGGTAATGGAATTTGGAAGCCTGTCTTATAGTATTGAGGTTAGTGTAGATTGTAAAAGAACACAATAACAGAATTATTTCTATACCTTTTTGAGAGGAGAAGATAGATAACTTATAAATCCCTAGGATCAAACAACCAATTAAGCATCTTGTTTTTTTATTGTGCACTATTGTTCTTCTACTCAATAATTTGGCTAATAATCATTTTGGGAGTGTTTGATTAAAATGGGGGAATGGATAAATGCTAGTATTGGGGAATTAGTCAATTCCTCCTGATACAAAGGGCTATGACCCATTTCCACAAAAGCATATCCAGAACCCCCTTCTCCCTATTGCATGAAAACTGGCTTTTGTAATTTATATTCCATAATCTGCTTGCAACTATGGGCCACTGGAATTTGGAAGGGTATGGATGATATGGCTTGGTTTTGACAACTAAAGATGGTTTCATGGCAATGTATTTCCAATAATGGCAGATGTTTAAAAAAGAGGAATTTGTTTATTATAACAGATAGAGGGTTCTTAGGCATCCATGATATGCAGAGTCAAGATCAACATGATATAGATGAGATTTTATGTGCTAGATATTTCTTTTATTTGGAATACTGTTCTCTTTTGTGAAGGAAATTTATAATAGAGAGAAGAAACACGGGAAATAATTAGTTAAGGGGATGAGTGGAATACCAACTCATTGAATTTTCTGTATAGAGTAGTTGAGTTGGACCTGAATATTACTTATGAACATTAATTGGTGTTGTTTGTCTTAGTTTTGCCTTTTGGTTGAGTTAATTTGTGGTTCATGAACTTAATCATCTTATATTCATTCCTATTGCAGCCTGAACAGTCAAATAAAGTATTTGAGCTTTGTGGAACCTCTGATGAGCTGACGTGGCCTGGTGTGTATAACAAATTTAAGCCCACACGTCCAATGAGAAAGAGAATTCGGGAGCTCTTTAGACAGTTAAGTTTTGAATCCATATTAAATATGTTTATGGTATTTTCTTTGTGTGCTTTGCTCCTAGTTTAGGGTGTACTGGATGGTCATTTGCTGTGCAGTTTTGACTGACGTGCTTTGGATTTGTTGGAGAAAATGCTAGTCCTTGATCCTGCTCAGGTATCTTTCTCCATCCAGTGGAGTTGTTTTCTTGTGCCATGGGGCTAGTTAGTATGAAAAACTTAATTCATTTAGTATTCATACTTCTGCTCATCTTTTCTCGTTTTCTGCCTCTCAGTATCTCTCAACTTGGAAGAAGAATCACAGCTTTAGATGCTGAATATTTCTGGACTGATCCCTTACCTTGCGACCAAAAAAGGTATGCTCAATATATTTTTCTCTGACATTGCATTGTGTTTAAGGATTTGAATTGAAGAGAGGATTTGTGGGAAATAAGGGAATTTGTTGCCCATTTTATGAAGCATGTCAATGTTCAGAAAGTAATTGATACTGGGGTAATGGCTTGCAAATTAATTACTAATCCACATATTAAAAACATCTCATTGGATTTTTTGCTGTATAGTTTATACATAGCCTGTAAACTCTTCAGTCAAATTCCAACTAAATAATTCCTTAAAATGTTGTGTTTTTGCTTGTGATAGCAT
>AYJT01100905.1:0-11410 GCA_001278415.1 Ocimum tenuiflorum | reverse complement strand
GCGTGGATTATTATTGCATTAGTGCTTTAAACAGCCACTAAACGACCCTTATGATTCGTCATTTGCGCGGTGCTGCCTTGAAACTCAAATTTCTTAATCCTTTCAGTTTGACTGGCAGCCAAAGCTTTAGTCTGTTGCAGAGCAAGTTCAGTGATCTAACTTTACATCCTCTAACTGGAAACAGTTTGTTGGATGCACCAATTACCAGTTTCCATCCATTCTTTTGACAATAACTTTGCCCCCTCTCCTTCCCCCATATGTTCCTATTTCATATCTCTGGTTCTAATGCATATATGTTCCCTCATTTTGAATCAGGTGAAGCTAATTTTTTGGGAGGTGTTGCTTCTGTAAAGGGTGTGAAGGGATTTAATCCCGAGGCAGCAAAGAAGAGATTCTTTGAGATATATCTAGATAAGGTGATTAAACTATACTCACATGTTTCTTTAATTTATCCATTTAATATACTAAAAATAGGTGTGATTCCATTTGCATATTCCTCTTTTTGTAGTATGCGAAGCCAAATTCCGGCATTGGCTTCCCTGGTGCCTATGAACTTATAGTGCAGGTATACATTAGAAAAAAACATATTGTTGCTCCTTCTGAAAATTTTATTTGTTGTTAAATTTAATGCTGGTGAAAAACAGTGTAAAAACAAAGGCCTCAAAGTTGCTGTTGCATCTAGTGCTGATCGTATCAAGGTTGATGCCAATTTAGCAGCTGCTGGTTTGCAATTATCACTGTGAGTTTAGTCACAATAAATACTGATATCATTCTTAGTATAATTTGTACATCTCAACTAACCTGCAAATGTTCATCTGGGTTTATCAATCAAAACCAATGAAATCGTTTCTGCCACATAGATGTACAAACTTAAGAATATTATGTGTTTTAATTTAAAAAACATCCAACTTTATCTTTGGATAGTTCACCACACATTTGTGTCTAAACTCATTAGCTATATGTATGCCAAACTTTCTTTACTGCTTGTGCAGTGGAAAAATTGTTTGAATGGTGAATTTTAACTCAAAGGTGTTTGTGGTGCTGCTGACTTGTTCATCATGTCATGTAATTGATATTAAATCTCTTAACTTCTTTTGCCATTCTCATGAATTTGGTCCTGTTCTATTTGACAGGTTTGATGCTATTGTGTCTGCGGATGCATTTGAAAACTTGAAACCTGCGCCTGATATTTTCTTAGCTGCATCAAAGATTTTGGATGTGCCAACAAATGAGGTGTGCTTCTGCTATTGCTGATCTTGGCTTCTATTTCCCTTTGGTTCTTATTTGTAATTATTTATTCAGGTATCAGTGGCTGATGAAGGGTTTAATGATCTAAAAAAACGAATATCCAGCTAAAACTATGTAGCCATCCAAGCACTGGAACATTTGAAACCTGCTTTATGCACTAAATTTCAAGTTCCTGCACTTATTTGCAAAAAATAAAATAAAATAAAATAAAAAAATCCTAGCCTGTTTAAAAAATATCGCTATTGTGAGCTTGGTGGGTCCATTAAAATGGTGCCACAATTGATGGCCTTGATCTTTATGCAGTGTATTGTGATTGAAGATGCTTTAGCTGGAGTACAAGCTGCCAAATCTGCTAACATGAGGTAATGATTTATGATTTTCTTGTACTGGCATTGTTGAGCTATCTCTTTATTGCATTTGAGTTCTTTCTTTGCAAGTCCTATAACCTTGCCTCATTTTCATTTGCTCCGTGCCATTGTTGTCCTGTTTTGGTCACAAAATTATTTTATAAATTGAGAAAACTTTATTAATGTTAAAGAGAAAAATGTCACAAGGGTTGAGTAATATAGAACAGAAATCGAAAAAGGCCTACTCCACATATTTGAATTTTGTCCAAAGTAAAGAGAACTTTGCAATCTTTCATGGTTTGATATGAAACCATGTGACCCTTCTTTTTAATCATATCCCCCATCTGGAGACTCCTATGAGTTTTAATATGTTCTCTTATTCATCTCTAACCAAAGGGCTCAATATACTGTGGGTGCAACCATTTACCAATGAAGATAATAATAAATCAATGCTAGATTACTTCAAATCTATGCCATTTCTCTCCTCCTGAGCATTGAATGCATATCATTCCCTTAATGGGATTTTTAGAGAATTTGATGTGCTGCAGATGTATAGCTGTAACAACAACATTAGCTGAAGATACCTTGGGGGCAGCTGGTCCATCACTTATCAGGAAGGATATAGGAGATATTTCCCTCGATGATATTCTAAATGGTGGCTCTGATTCTCATAGTATGTAGCTGAGGAATTGCACTTATGATTTCCTTTTTGCATCATAAATGATGTACTAGGTTTTGAATCCTCTCATGTAAGATCGGAAGAGAATCTATGACTTATTTCATATAAAAGTCTATGTAATTCAAAGATTATATCCATTTTGGTGAATAAAAATTTGTTTCTGCCACTTTATGTTCTTTGTTGCTATGGAAGCAAGGTTAAACTCTCTTAGACATGAATTTACTGCAATAGACAGTATTAAGCGGTGCTCAACGTTATAAATCATATCTAATGACAAGAAATATTGCAGATCCAGAGAGGCAGCCTTCTCAATACTCTAGTGCTTCTGCAAAAAGTCTGTCCAATTTTTACAGTAAAGAATCTAAATCATTTCAGGGTAGAGATTCAATGGCAGATCGAATCTTCTCATTTGGAGGGTAAGGAAGATTTTTATATGAGAAGTTTTTCTGTTTAGTAGCTGTGGTTTTTCATAGTAACTCCAATTCATATATGACTATGAAGGCACTGCAAATTTGTTTTACTTGAAGATTAATCTTTCCTTTTCTTTTTCCTGTCCAAGTTCTTTCCCACAAGGGATTCATTTAACCAGTACAATATGACATATTCAAATGTGATAGCAATAAATTTCCCCTAATTCTCTGCTAAAGGACAAAATTGCCACATTTGGTTGGCATACAAAAATAAATTTTATTATGTAGAAGTTATCTTATATATATATCCAGTTAGAAGCAATTTTGTTAAAGTTGTCATTTATATCATGAAATTATCAAGGAAACTCCTTTGCAGGAGAATGTTCCAATGTGGAAATTCGACATGCTTTTTGACTACAGTGAAGAAAAAATAACACGGTTGAAGTAAAAACATTTGAACCACATAGAATGTTAGATGTTATTGTGTTTTCTGATGTACGGAGCAGCATACACTATATGGCAAATAAGTGTATAGTAATGTTTAATAATTTCTTTTCCAATTATATTAAGAGTGCCCTGATAATGGAAGACAATCACTGCAACTCCAAATTTCAACATTCATTTGGAAAATATTAAGAATTAAATAACAATACTTTGACAATAAAAATGTGAATTCAAGAAACACTGCGTACAGTACCTAACCACTCGGGAAGGCGTGGCAGCGAGAGTTCAGCTCTTCACTGGAGATCTGCACTCTTGATTGACTACTAGCAAGTTTGTGTAGTTAAACTGTAAAACTACAACAGATCACCAGGAACCATGTTATTCGATTATAGAAAGCATGTAGTCCCTGGTTATAGCCAGGAAAGAAATGTTGTGCTAATAGAGCACAGCATTTTGGATATGCTACCTTATTCTGGGACAATGAAAGTTTACCAAATTTTGGTTATCTTTAGAACCATCTGATACATATATGTGAATTTGAACAAGTTATGGGTGTCAATGATGAGTGAAGAATGATCATCCGACGAGTTACTTTTGGAGAAAATCTTAAGTGCACTACTTTTTGTGATTCTTACCCCCTTTCATGCTCTGGTTGAGATTTCAGAGACAGCGTCCTTGTTCAACTACTTTATTTTGTAAATCTCAATGAGTTATAATTGCGGAGTAAGACATTGTTTAGGCTTGGACACTAGGAATGTCATGTCTCAGTTTGTTGTGCCTGGAAGGCTTATACTGATATCTGGCTGGGCTTCTTGTCATAATTGACTGTTGTGAGTCTTGTGACAAGATCATTGAATCACTGGATATATTTTTCCATTACATATGAGAAGTATCTAAGCGGAAAAAACCAGTAGCTTTCTGATTTTCATCACTGGTTTTCCACCATCACTTCTTCATAATGAAATCTCAAAGCTCCAATTTTACTTATTTCCAAATTCTATCAGTAGTGTATAAAGGACATTCTGTCCATTAATACTTGAATTGCAGAATTGATTTGTTGACAGGTTTCAGGGTTCTCGACGTGATATTTTGAGATATGGAAGTTTGGGAATCTCTCTTTCTTGCCTTTCCTTCGCAGTCACTAACTGGAAGGTATGCTGCTTTCATGAAAATGCAACTTAGGAATTGACTTCATTATTTTAATTATGGATGTATCTTTGCAAGCTTTCATGTCTTTGCAGGCCATGCAGTATGCGTCTCCAAAATCCATCTGGAACATGGTTTTTGGGGCTGCCAGCCCTTCTTTTGGACCCAGAAAAGGTATATAATCAACAGTGGACTTCTTTTTAATTGTTCCATATGACAAACATTTCTGCATCAGACCTTGTGAATTTTCTCATGATAGGTAGAAATAAAATTATAATCTAATTCTTTTGATTGGGTAGCAGAAGAATCTCATAATGAGAGAGTCCAACAGTTTGTGGAATACATATCTGATCTTGAGAAAAGGTATGCAGAACTTTGACTTCTTTAACCATTTATTTAGATACTTTCTCTAACTTGTTGGGCATGTGCTACTTTTTGTAATACAAGGGGAACTGCAACAACTGTGCCAGAGTTTCCATCAAAACTTGACTGGCTAAACACGGCTCCTCTTCAATTGCGAAGGGTAAATCCTTAGTGTGCTATGTCGTTTTCTTTTTTACTGAAGTCTCTGTTGGTTGTATAACTTATCACTTCGACAGAAAATGTTATGATCTATAATTTGAAACAGTATAAACATGTAGGCCAACTATAAGACATCATTCTGATATAATCTTGTAATTGGACAGGATTTGAATGGAAAAGTGGTTCTTCTCGATTTTTGGACCTATTGCTGTATAAACTGCATGCATGTCTTACCAGATCTTGAGTTTCTTGAGAGAAAGTACAAAGATGCGCCAGTAAGTTTCTTTTTTTCATGTTGTCTTATTATTTTTAAGGGCTTAAGTGAAAGCATTGTTCAGTTGAAGATTTATCTTTTGGTGTTAATTTTTTTAGCTGTACTTTATGTTCCATCTCATTTTTCAATTGCCTTTCTTTAATATAATCTTTGACATGATGAGAGCTTTTCTCCAGGTTAGTAATTATACTAAAAATACTTAATCAGTGATGCAGAGCACCTAGTCGGTTCTTCTAGACCAGTTTTTCCGTCAACTATTTGACTTGTATAGGATCATCCAATACACTCAACATCTTGCGAAGTTGTAGCATACTTCTCAACAATCAAGGAACAAATTCGGCTAAAATTAATGATATATGGTTTAATCACGTTATCACAGGGAAAAAAGATCTTACCCATCTAGAAAATTTACAAGAATTCCTATTTAAAAAAGGTAGGTATGTTCGCCAAACACTTAGCTAATTTGTTTCAAGATAATCAATTACTAAGTTGAGTATAGCATTATTGGAACACGGATTGAAAGCATTACAAGTATCATATGTTTATTGCAGTTTGTTGTTGTGGGAGTGCATTCTGCAAAGTTTGATAATGAGAAAGACTTGGAGGCCATCCGGAATGCAGTTTTACGTTATGGAATCACTCACCCGGTATGTGTTTGCATACCCGATCATTTATGACTTGGGAATAAAAATCTTTACTGTTTAAATTAGCTACATAGTCATCTGAATGAACAAAATGAGGTGTGTGCTGATTGTTCCCTCTGAATTTGTAGAGTTTTTCCATACAGAAGAGTTGCCTCTGAACATGCAGTCTCGATATTATCTCATAAATAAACTCTGAACCTTCATTTTCTCCATAATTCTTCTCTAGTCTTCTTAGTTATCTTCGAACTTTCATTAACTTGCATAGTTTGGAGCCTAGCTTGTGTCAAAAATAGAAACCCCAACTTGCTAAAATCAATAAATTATAAGCAAAGTTGTGCATAAATCTTAAATGAAATGATAAATTCCGAGATTCTAGTATCATCAATTAAGATTTTCCACGAAAGTGCACCCTCCAGTACCTTAGTTTGTTGCATAGTTTGGAGCCTAGCTTGTGTCAAAAATAGAAACCCCAACTTGCTAAAATCAATAAATTATAAGCAAAGTTGTGCATAAATCTTAAATGAAATGATAAATTCCGAGATTCTAGTATCATCAATTAAGATTTTCCACGAAAGTGCACCCTCCGGTACCTTAGTTTGTTGTATAGCCAGCCTATTTTATTCATGAAGAAAACAAAAGATGTGATTAAATGTTTATGATGTTTATTTGTCAAAAGAACCTAATGTGTTTGATTCAGCTTGAACAACACACTTGGAAAATCCCAACGAAAAAACAGAAACATAAAAGAGGCTCAAACACATTAGGTTCTTTTGACAAATAAACTTGGAAACTCCCAACAAAAAAACAGAAACATAAAAGAGGCTCAAATTGATCTGGGCTCCTTTAATTAGCGTAAGCCCAATAATACAAGGTTTTTCTATGCTCAGTTCTATTTTTCACCTCGGGCGAAATGAAATGTATGTTGTTCAAATAAACACCAAAATGGGAATTCTATGTGTCAAAACGACTTGATGTCTAGTTTCATAAAATAACCCCATTTCCATAGTACTCCTATAAGGTGTTGCTAAGTCCATCTATCCAACTTAACTTTGTATCAAATTCCCACCATATAATTTGAAATGTGATATTAAGAACTTGATTTTCTGGGGCATACGACCTAAGAAAACTCAAGAATAAATATAGTAACTTTTCATAATCAAATTCAACCCCCTAAGAATAATAGGGAACTATCTTTACTGGAATAACAACTGGATAGACAAGAAATATGAAATCTCAATCCTACTATAACTCTATCTTAATATAATAGTATGTCCGAAATCAAACCATAAACTTAAGTACTTTAAAGTCTAATCCAAATATATTAATTAGATATCAATATCTTGATATCTATCTCCACGAATATATTAGCTAAATTCTGGTGCCTTACCTACGACCCCTATCAGATGGCATGCAAGCTTGCCATATTTCCAATGTTTTAGAGCACCATTTTTTTGTGGGATTGCGTATGTTCCTTCATGTATGTGTAGTGTTCTCTGTAAATATATTCATGTCCATGTATGTATTATTGAGGCTTCATGAAAAGTCCATATATGTTTTGACTTGTCATCACTGTGTAACTTTTGGAACTAACTACAGGTGGTGAATGATGGTGATATGTATCTGTGGAGAGAGTTGGGTATAAGCTCATGGCCAACATTTGCCCTTGTTGGGCCTAATGGCAAGCTTTTAGCACAAGTGTCAGGTGAAGGCCGGCGAAAGGTAATCATGATGGAGTAAATAGATAATTCATCTCCCTTTAGTGGTTTATGTATTTGTCTTTGAACATTCCAATGGTGATTTGCAGTTAGTTTTAAATTAAATCTCTATCCATATTCGTGTATTACGAGAACAGAATGTAAAGAAAATAAGGGAAAAACGTTGATCGTGATAAAACCCTTCTTCCATTTTGTTCTCAGCTTTGTGGCCAAAATAAGAAATGGAAATTTGAATGCATATAATGTTGGGGGTTCATGTTATCATTTTTTTATTTTTGCAAATTTAAGTCCATAGTGAAAACATTCATAAATAGTTGATAACCGTGGCTTCATTTTTTTTTACTTTTAAACCTCTTTTTTACACTATCTATCATGGCCAAGGTTTTAAATAATGGAATTAGCCTCCAGGTAAACTAAGGGATAAGCCTCACAGAAACAAGAATAAACTAATTCCTAAGTTCCTAATGCATAACATTGTTCATAAACTCATAAAAATCACAACAAAAATGAAATTACTAATTCTAGCTCATAACAAAGTAACAAACAAATTCATAAAGTCAAACAATTATAGTTCAAAGATCAAGAAGCAATCTTCAGTATGCTCAAATCATGTCCAAGAAGTAATCTCCATCATCTCTCCTCAACTTCTCATTCAAATTCATCTACTCCATTAAATTCCTTATCTAAAAGTCCTTGGCTATTTCCTTATTTTCCTACATTTAAGAATTTCATTTTAAATGTAGATGTGGATAATTTAAAATTTTGAAGCCAACTCTATGCTTTGTAAATAACTAAACATATAATTGCAATTATGAGTTTTAAAGGGGGCACCTCTATTTGAGGCTTTGTTTCTTTCCTCTTTCTTGTTGTTGTAGAATTTGTACCTTAGCACTCAATCTCAATTGAATTATCTTATTTATCTTCTGAGTTGGCTACCCACTCATCAATGGAAGAGACATCTTTAACAAGCAAGTCACATCTCCCTTATTTTGTAATGTTCTTTTAATATTTATGCTCCAACTTTCTGGTACATAATGTACACCAAAATATTGAAATTCAATGCTTTTAGGCAGTTTCTTCTCTTTATGTGCAATTATGTTCACATGTCAATGCTACGCAAGTAAGACCTAGAGACCTTATCCACGTTAACTGAGTTCACAAACATCATCTTCAAATTGATCCCTGCCAATCAACCATATGGATTACTGATTGAAGAATCAATTGATCTCTACCCAATTAGAATTCCGCTCAACGTTTTGGTTCATTCCTTTTATTTGTTGAAATCATCTTGGGGGAATTAAGTTACATTAGATAAGACTTGGAGAGGCAAGTCGTATGCTTTTATTTATTTCTCATGGAGTTTCACCACTCTTAGTTCAAATTGTCTTTTAGTTCATCATATATCCAATAAAATCACTACTTCCACCATAGTTCTTGTATAATATATTTTCTGGGTTTCTCTGAATTTAGGTTGAATTATATCTGTTAACTAGATTCTTTTGCAAATAAAATTTATTGATGTTACTTACGACATACTTCCCTTCCCAAGGATCTTGATGATTTGGTGGAGGCAGCATTACTTTATTACAGTGGAAAGCAAATATTGGACAACAGACCTATTCCCTTGAGTTTGGAGAAGGACAATGATCCTCGACTATTGACATCCCCTTTGAAATTTCCTGGTAAATTGGAGGTTGATCTCCTCAACAACCGGCTCTTTATCTCTGACAGCAACCACAACCGCATAGTAAGTGTCTATTCTCTTTTCTGCTTCTGCAATTATGTCTCTCTCACTCTAAAACAATGCAACTAAATCTACATAAGAATTGTATATCTGATTTCGGGAACACACACATACACGTGTATACATCATTTAATTGGTTCCTGTAAGAAATGTATCATGCCATGTTTTTTTCTTTTTTTTTTTTTGTTTTTTCTTTTCTGAGTTATATATGCACTGTTGATTCTATCTCTATAACATATAAATTGCGACATTCTGTAATACCTTTTAAAACTCTTCTTAACCTGTTCACTTTGTCTTTATTCCCAAGGTGCCTTTTTCACCATATACATTCTCATTGCACATTATCTTTTTCTTTCAATGGAACCAAAGCGTGTGACATGAATAGTCTATGTATAACCATTTAAGTCACTGATTCGTCCAGGTAGTAACTGACCTTGATGGTAACTTCAAACTACAAATTGGAGGCACCGGGGAAGAGGGCTTTCGTGATGGCAACTTTGACGATGCCATGTTCAACCGCCCACAAGTAATTTTTCTGTTTATTCTTCTGAAATTACAATTATCTTATTGGTCTCTTTGGATGTTTTGCATTTGGCAAAGCCAGAAATTGCTTTCCCTGCTTTAGTACGTGATAAAACATTGCATGCTTTTGTAGGGGCTTGCTTACAATGCAAAGAAAAACCTCCTATACGTAGCCGACACTGAAAATCATGCTCTAAGGTGGCATATTTTAATACATGTGTTTTTTTTTCTTCATTCTATTTCCCGCCTTTACTTACCTTTTGACCTATCCTATTTTCTTTCAAGGAAGAACCTAGCATTAAATTAAGCTGAGGAAAATTTTTCTTTGTTTGTCTTTATGGTATTGCCACTAACAAACTGCTTAAATTTTAGGAGCTCACTATGAGTTGTATTTCTACTTGGCATTCTTCATTCTCAATTGTCTGTTTGGTTACTCTATCACGGTGGATGTGATAAGTTTAATTAACCATAAATGAACGTGGACAATCCTGTTACAATCAAGAGTTTATAGCATTCTTGAACTTGGGGAAAGGAGCAAGTACTAAAAAAAATCATAAAATAGGTAAGGTACATTGGCAGGTTTATCATTAAATATTTTCTCCTCATGAGGCATGTGAAATATTACTTTTCTCCAGTTCAACCTGGTCATTTTAAAATTTATTGATGACCAATTTACAATGATAAAAAGCAATATCAAGTTGGTTTTATTCTATTTCAGTAACCTTAAGAAAATCAGGAGAGCAGCCCTCATATTTATGGTGAGGATTTGAACCCTGACTAAGTCTAGGGGTGTAAACAAGTCGAGCCGAGCCGAGTATTGCCAAGCTCGAGCTCGACAGCAAAACTCGGAGCTTGAGCTCAACTTGACTGAGCTCAATATATTTGAGCTCGAGCTCGGCTCGATCAAAAGCTCAACAAGCTCGAGCTCGACTTAAGCTTGATTTTGATTTCCTATTTTTCAAATGCAATAAGAAAAATAGAATTCATCTTCATGGGTTTCTTCTATCAACAAAAACACACAAAATTCAAATATGCAAACCTCGAATATTCAGAACAGAATCCATAATTTCTTCCCAGTTCAAACAACAAGACACAAAATTCAAATATGCAAAACTTGATATTCACAATGAAACCCATAATTTCTCCCCAATTCAAACAACAATCATAAAAAACCCTAGAAATAAATCTAGGCTCCAACTAAATCATGGCTAGCAAAAGCAATTTCTCCTCGGATAATTTGTTGGCGGCGGCAGATGTGAGGTGCAGTTTTCAGACGCTCGTAGTCCTTGTGACGGCAGGGGTGGTCGACACTGTTTATTTGGCGGCGATGTAGGTCGGCGCCTTGTACTTGGTGCAAGAAGATGGGGGAGAAGTTGGAGAACCGTGTAGTTGGAGAGCAGCGACTGGGATTTGGCGGAATGTGTGGGAGATGAGAGAGATGAGAGGCGCTGAAATGAAATAAAATGGTCTAGGGTTTTGACTAATTTTTCATTATATATATATGGGCATAAGTGTAAATTGGTGTATCTATGAAGGGTATATGTGTAAAAAACCAGTAAGATCGATTAGGCTCGTGAGCCTATCGAGTCAACTATTATTGAGCTCGAGCTCAATAACAATTTGTAAGCTCGAGCTCGAGCTAATTTCAAATCGTTTACGAGTATTTTTCGAGTCGATCCTGAGTAGCTCGCAAGTAGGCTCGACTAACTTACCCC
>AYJT01100893.1:0-12021 GCA_001278415.1 Ocimum tenuiflorum | reverse complement strand
TGGTGTCGAAGAACGCTGAGAAGAAGATTAAGGAGGCTGGCGGTGCCGTCGTGCTCACTGCTTGAGTTAGGTTGATTAGCTACTGTTTTTGATCTTCTGCAATTGTGACTTTTATCATCTTTGATGGATTATTTTACGCGAGTTTTTTCCTACATAATTTATAAATGTTTTTATTTGACTCCCGAATTTCCATAAACGTGTTTGAGATCTATCTAATTTTGTCGATGATTGCGTCCTAGGTTCTCATTTTGGATTTCTGATTGGTTTGTTTATACCGTTTCTGGTTCAAATGATTTTGGTGGATTAGGATTGATTTGGAATTACTCTGTATTTGGCGGTGAATGGCATGCTTTTAGCGTTCTGTATGTGTTTCTTCTGTTAAGTTTTTGATTTGGCCTCGTATTGCAAGATTGTTGGAATCAGATCGTTGAGGATTCGTGAATTCATTTCAATTACGTTTATATCGGCCATCTCCAACCCAATGCTCAAAACTAATTATAATATCCCTTATTATAATTTGGAGTATGCTACATATTTGTGTTAGAGGATCTGCAAAACACAACTTCGACGCCAAATTGGGTGGATACAGGGTTGGAGTTGACCTTAATAGTGTATTATGAGATGTCACGGTTTTGTGTGATTTTGTACGGAAAATGACATAGTTCGATCATTAATATCAAATCATATTAATATTTTTTGGCCAATTTCGTATGAAAAAGTAGTTTGGCTCATTTAGTTTGTGAAAGTTTTAAATTGTACTTATTCGTCTGGTCATATATTTCATTATTAGAAAGGTCCAAATGAACGAGCTGCATCCCTAGTATTCATATTCCGGCAAACTCGGGTCGCCAAATAGAACTTTTCTGATGTGTTATTTCTGGATTCCTTTGTCATCTTGTTTTTGCTTTTGTATAACAGACTACCTTATTCTATCAATCCCCTGTGATCGATAAATTATTATTTAACTACCAATTTAACTGTTGGAAATATAACGACCAAACATCCGTTGGCAGTTTCATTTTGTAAATTTATTTACAACAAATCAAAGTATTTAAATAATTTGCATGGAGGTCTTTTGCATGGGACCAATGACACCGGAAAATTTGCATGGAGGTCGATAGTCGAGAAGTAATTGAAAAGGTCAATCACTCTAGAGGAGGGCCAAGGACAAATAGGGGACTTTTGGTCAAGATTGAAGATATGATTAATTAAGATTGGGAAGTGAAACTGCGTCATGTCTACAGGGAAGTTAATCGGGCTGTGGATTGTCTGGTAGCTCTGGGAGCTAATGAAGTGCTTGGGTTGAGTGTTCTGGAGGTGCCACCAAATGCGATTAGCCAGTGGCTGACTTACGATGCTGGAGGGAACGCAAGGGCGAGCTGTTATATATTTTAGTTGAGATCTACCCTCTCTAACAAAAAAATAAAAGTATTTAAATAAGACATACAAAGCCTTTTTTTTTGTTGCAGTGGTATGGCTGGCTAGCCCACAAGCTCTAATAGTTGTTTTATTTAGAAACCCCAAGCCCACATCTGACTAGGAATTTTAAAATTGTTAAAAAAAGGTTCGTACGCAATTAGATAATTCTGAAATATCAAATAATAATAATAATAATTTTTAATAATATTAGACACAGAATAATAATAATAACAACAACAACAATAATAAATTGATTTTTATATAGAGCTTACGCAGACCACTTAATTTGTGCGCGTATATAATCCACAAGTGGGCATCATAGAATTTTCACGAAGCAGCGCGTCAAATCTCAGGACGCCCAAACCAAAAAAGGGAGGGAACTCCAAAAGCGGCAAGGCGGCAAAACTTTCCCACAAAACTCCCCATCTATCAGCTCAACATTAGCCTCATCATGAAAATCGCTCTGAATATGAGAATTTTTCTGTTTACGGATCTCTCTCCGGTAGATCTCAGGATGGATTCCGCGATTTCAAACGGTACGCGTAGATATGCGAATCTGTGCATCTACAAAACTTCCTTAATCTGTTAATACGCGTTCAGAAACTTTATGAATGTGATATTTTGGAACAGAGATTAGTGTTACTCTTCATAAACAAACACACGAACGTTGTATGGGTGGCTAGTACATGCATCTGTAGTAATAGAGTTCGCGCGGTTGCTTTTGCTTTGTAGTTTTTTGTTGAGTTCAGCTTGATATGCGTTTATGCGAACAGTTTCGTAGAGTAAGACTGCCGCCTGCGGGGATTGTAGTTCCTTCTGGTTCGATGATTTCAGTACAGGTGCTAAAATGTGCGTTTTGCATCTTTCTGTTAAAGTGCTTTATCATATTTTAGATATAGCCTGGTATATCCAATTGCGATTCCATAAATTATCAAGACGTTTTTGCTTCGATTATTTGCATTGACACTGGTAGAAGATCGCTGAACAATTCGCCATACTATGCTGATTTTTTTTTTGTTTCACATTTCTGGAGCGAAAGCAGAACTCTCGCCAAGTGTCCTATGATATAATGGAAGTTTTATTAATGTAGGGTATTTTCTGTGATTAATATATTCTAGCCTGGAACAGTATATAACCCTACACCGAGGTAGAATCATGGTTTTCTTTGTAAATTAAACGTGGATAGCTTTTTATGCATGTATTATTCAGTGGTAGTTGATGAAATTTCTGTTGTCTTGCTACTTTTATATAGATTATATTGATTCACTGTTCATGCTGATTCCCTTCATACGATCGAGATTCTTCTGCTTGCCCTTTTATATAGGATTAAAGTGCCTTGTGCTTTCCTCACGTTGACTGTAAGGTTAACGATTGATGCGACCATTGTAATGGTTAAACCACACTCCTTTACAAATGTTATGGGAATTCTCTCAGCCCATTAGGGAGCATCTCGTCTCATAATTATCGGTTTGTTTCTTGCACGTTCTACCCTAGCCATGAAAATGAAAATATAATGCGTCCTATCAAAGTTCTGCCGTGTCCGTTAATGTTTTAGTTATTTTATTGCATAAGCAACAATTTAATGAAACGGACATTTCTAGATCCCTAAAAAATATCTAGATTCAGTAGATGCTAATGAAATGTAACTATTTCTAATCGGTACACTTGACATTTTTTCATATTATACAAGCAAATGCACCATGCCATTTGCTTATAGAGCCCCTCTCATTCTGTTATGGCTCAAGCTAGCTGGAGCCTATGTTCTCATCTATCTTTCCTTTCCCTTTGGCTAGCTTGCTGGCGGGAAAGTGCAATCTGGCAATTAGGGGACGGGGTGCTCTTGTTTTCCTGTCGAAGCCCCTCACGCAGACAAACCCTGAAATAAAAATGTTGGCTAATCATGAGTTATTCAAGTGGTAAATTGATCACTTATGCTCCAAGTACAAGGTTCCTCATGTTTTTTTTTGTCGATGTATAAGGTGCTAGACGATGGAGCTAAATTAGAACAGCCATATCCAAATATACCTCTCCAGAAACAATATTGAATTCCCTCTGTGGACAGCCCTGATAACCAGAAATAAATAGTATATTTGTTAACCTTTCTAAAGTGATACTGCCGTGTCTAGATACTAAAGCATTTATTGCCTGCTACCTTTAAAAATACTTGGTATTGATGTTCCAAAGTACACTGTTCGCCTTGGCAAGTTCCATAACCACTCCCTTGGAATGTCCATTGGGGATAGGCTGCTCGCATGGTCAGAAAATACCTGCAGATGTTAAAGCTTGTAACCGAAGCCAGTGCATATTTACATTTCATTCTATCAGAACAAATGAAATTGTATACTGTTACCTCATTTACTTGAAAATACGTTCCATTTAGCGGGAAGCTTCCTCCCATGGCTGTTCTGCACGGGATCTGCGATTTTTTAATGTTAAAATTATAAATTAGCTGAGGTATTAAGTTTATGGGTGAAGGGGTCCCACAGGACAACCATTGAAGTTTAATTAAAACGTAAACCCTCAATTTATGGCTGCTATGATAGCATCTATACCAGTAGAGTTCCCCTAACAGTCAGAGATTTTGCTTCTCGTATACTGTTGCATGATGAACAGGTTTCATCCATGCAGAGCTTCTCAAGCCCTTGCGAGCTGCATCTTTTCTCAGGTGGTTCAATAGAATCCATTGTTTCACCTGGTATGAAACATTTAGGACAGCTGATCATTCTTAAAATAACTCTTGAGTTAGATGGCTGTTCTATTTGCTCCTCTTTTAAGACCTTTTGATATAGCTTTCACTATTTTAAGCAATGGGAAGGTTCGTTCATATTTCCAGCTATTTTTAGGGCTTATTTTTTTTTCAATACCTGGGGTCCATATAGCAAGTAGGTAGGGGCAAGGATCGTCAGGCTCCCGTTTATCCATCTGCAGATCAAGAAATTATATTTCTGTAAGAACCTAATACCATGAAGCGTGTTTGCTATCTGACAGAATATGACTAACCCCTTCTAGTAACGGGTGTGAATCTGGAAGCTCATAGCTGTACAAAGAGAAAATGATCATTAGATGATGTGGATTATCAAATGTGTCATTATGCTACAAAGTACTAAAAAATTATTCTTTGTCTAATTTTTTTGATGGGTGTTACATATAGCTTGCTTATATCCATTAGGTGCTAGAGCCTGACATAAAATTTTGTTAGATATTTGTTGAACACCTGTTATAAGTTATAAATTGCCAATCTTAAGATATTGGGATCCTCTACTTACACTTGATGCTCTGTTCTGAGTCGGCTCACGTTTTTAAGCTTTGGCACTGGTATTGAAGCTGCTTCTGAAGTCAAAGCTACTAAGGCCTTTGACATCTCTCCCTCCTGCAGTTCCGTATTCTGCTGCATGATCGTCTGCAAATTATTAGTGAATTCTGCCAAATTGAGGTGGATGGTAGGGATCTCATCAGGATCTTCATTGAAGGCATTCTCGATGTCACATTCTGCAGCTGTATAATCTGGTTCTGGTGTGGCAGGCACTTCAATAATAGGCTCTGGTGTCTGTGGCTCTTCAACGACAGGTAGATAGTTGCTCACTCCAGATTTAGGACCCATTTCATCAGTTTGAGGAGAAGGCAACTGCAAGGTACCCATACTTTTGACTGGGTTTTGGCTGACTTTTGTATTTTCAGATGCACTCACGATGCTTTTGTCTTGTGGTGCTGGGAGAGCAAGTCGTGCACTAAAAGCACATGAATTAGATTCCGAAATTTTTGCAAGTGTGATCCTACGTCACTGGCTCAAGGGAATTAATTCATCAATGGCGTAAAAGTTTTATTGTTGATGTAGCTTCACTAGTTACTCAAAAAAATATGTTCTGGTCTATTTTGAATCAGTCAAAAAGGTAGATTTTGTCCTGGATTCTCAGTACTGTATCATCAATCATGCAACTGACAAATACTAACCCAAAATGACAAAAGGGAGTTGGTCTAAAATAAGTACTGGATGAAACAAACCTTGCATATGCACTTGCAAAGTGTCTGCATTCTCCCCTCATTGGACATGCATTACAATTTGGCTTGCTCTTCGTGCAGAATACCTGACAAGACCATGGTGCTTTTGTATTAGTTTTTAGAAAATTTAGGTTGTCTTAGGATATCCAAGATATGCTAAGATAATTAAACTTACCTTTCCAAAAGTGATCATTTGATAATGCAGCTCATATCTGTTTTGAAAGAGCATGATATGTCATTGAATGGTACTGTGATTTCAGCACTAAATATCAATCTGAAGAAGGAAGAACGAATTACAGTGTTTTTTGATCAAGCTTGCAGAGCCGGGGCCACAAATATTTCTGAATCGACTCCAATACAGGGTACCTAAAAACGGAAGCATCTCAAGTCAATTTCTCTCTGGTGCTGCATTGCCATGGGAAAATACGTTCAGTGCAAAATACTCACAGTTCTAGTAGATGTAGCTGAAGGGACTCGGGCAATGGTTGAAGAGGTACCCACCCTAATCTTACTGCTATGCGGCCAACATTGGTGTCAACCTTTTCAATTGTTTCACATACAATTGTGTTAATAAATTTCTTTTCCTCAAGCAAGGCATTGTAAGTGAGGTTAGGCTTACTGGAAAGGCAACATGATGAAGTGTCAAGAGCCGTACACACTCCACACTCTTCAAACCCAAACCTCGTATGCTCAGTAGATACTCTCTGAAATTTAAAAGCAACATTTAGATGGTTATACACAATTAGTTCTTTTGACTAACTCATGAAAACTCAAAACTTACTTTGCCTTATCTGGTGGAACATTCCTAAGCCATTCCAGATCAATACTTCCATGGTCTCGAACAATGCGGTTGAGGAAGTCCTGCACAATTGCTCAATAGATGATTAGCTGTAAACAAGAACTTTCTAGATATCTCATTTACAATCAAAATGGTATTGAGTTTAAATTAAATGTCATGGATGCATGTTGTTTTCTGTGACTGTCCACTGGATACCTTGATTCTTTCTGCAAGCATATTGTTCATACCCCTTTCTTTGATAGTCTCAGCAATCTCATTAACATCTGCACATCTAATGGCATCCCAGTCCACTGAATCCAAGGTTCTGTTTGTTCTTTCTGTTTTTCTGCGACCAAGGTGTGCCTGTTTTCTCAATTGATCCCAATCAACTGGGTTCTCCTTTTCCTTACCTGTTCTTCCTTTCTTTGGTTTAGATCCATTAACCTTTGTCTCAGGATGGTAATCAAGGTCATTCATATTTGAGCTTATTTCCTTAATCTCTGAAACTTTTGAATTGTCGATGTTGCTACTACTATCTGTAGCATCTATCAGACTCCGTTGAAAGGTTGGTTTTCCTGGAACCCGTTGCATCTTGTTCTGTGCTGGTGTTTGGCCTATTTGATTGTCAACTTTAATCTTATTTATCTCAATTTGTTCATTGCTGCTTGAGCGAGCTGTTGGACTGGAAAATTTTTGTATCCCAAAACTAAAAGCTGTTGACTTCTGAAATGTTGTTCCAGATGCAGATTCTGAAGACAATTCACTTATTTCAGCTGTACAAAGTTCTCTCTCGCTGAAACTATCTGAGAACTTGCTATTTTTCTGAAAAAACTCCAACTCTGTTGATTGTGCTCCCAAATTTGGTTCACGACACAAAGCGGACTGACTACATGATGCAATAATTTTAACAGGAACCACAGGATTGCCTAAATGATCTTCCTTCTGCAAGCTACAAGACAACCTTTCAGTTGGTGCATTTTGTGTTTCATCCAAATTTCTATGTTCGTTGCCCTTTCCATGTATCCCATGCAATACAGTGCCTGTCATCTGTAGAAGCTTTACGAAAGATTTGGAGCTAGTCAACCAATTTGGTTTAACCCCAGCTGTTGGCTCTTCTTCTGAGGTGCTGAGTAAACAAGAATCACTTTTTTCGGTGGTTTGGGCATTTGGTGAATCTGCCGAGTTCTGAGAAGAAATCTCTGGAGTCTCAGAAGAAAGTGTGTCTTCTGTGTCTCTTCCATCCTCATCTGAATTTACAGATCTGTTTGCTATTACTTCACAGGAAATATCTGGACCAAGAGAAGTATTAATTGATGGACCTCTTAGGTTGCCTTCTAGAATACTGTCACCCCCAGAAGCATTTGTGAATGGCTTCATGCTGTTCACTTTACTATTACTTTCATCTTCAAACTCCTGAAGTGTTTTAGTATCATCAACGTAGACCATGTCATTTAATATCTCTTTGGTCAACCTAAAGGTCTCATCAGTCTCTAGCTCACGTATCCCAGGCTCATTTAGTTCACCACCTGATCTCTCATCATCGAAATCTGCTGAGTGGATCGTATGCTTGGCAGGGTATCTCGCAGCAAGTGACATGAAGGCAGAGCTGCAAGGATTGATGCACATGGTGAATTGGTTTTCTTAAGCTCAGAGCCTAGGATAAATACAGAACCTTTTTGATGATGAACCAACCTGGAAAGATGATCTGAAACATTCTGAGTGAGGAAAACACCAACTACTGAGTCAACAACGGACCCCTTCCATGGCGAAAAGTGTCTATCTCCTATTGAAGAAATAAGAAAATATCAAGGATTAAAAATTTCTATGCCATGAAAATATATAAAATGGGAAAGATTTTGAATGCAGCAAAAGATTAAATCTTTCGTCCATACTAAAGTATTTTTTATGCTGAATGTATGGATATGCTAGTTTATTCATTCTCCTTTTGAAGGGAAACCAAACTGACATTGAAAACTTTGTTTCCTTATAGATGTTTATTATACATACAGCCAAGTTGCATCAATAAGTTTCCTAATTTTAGATATGTTCAGTCAGTGCTTTCAGGGAGAAAACTCAAGTTTTTATATTGTTGACTGGGTCTTCTTAATTAGAACTCGGGGGTCTAGGTAAAAAGACATGAGTATTTCTGAAATCAACAGTGCAATCCAGGTCTAAAAAAATAAAAAGATTATGCCAGTTATTTTCCCTACCTTTCTGCATCTAGTTGTAACACTAAGTGCATTATGGAGTAAAACAGATTCCAGTTCTTACACTTATCTAGGTAAAAAGACACGAATATTCCAAAATCAACAGAGCAGTTTAGGTCTTAAAAATAAAAATAAAAGATTTATGCCATGATTCACATAACTTTACTGCATCTAGCTGAAACACTGAGTGGAATATGAGAAACAGATTCTAATTCTTACAGTTATTTTGGGTGTTCTCTTGATTTCTCTTAGTGTTTCTTAATTATCATTCTATGAAGTCCTCATAGTAAGGCTGAGCAAGATGGCCATTGATTATGGGAAATGGGAATAGATTATATTAACCTTTAGTTATCTAATGTTTGCGTCTGTGTATGGTTTTTGGGAGCGCTTTCATAGTTTCAGAATTGCCAATAATACTTATTTTACCTTTTGATACTTTTTTAGCGGGTCACAGAAGGGCCTTTGTTGGCTCAATTTAGTTAAACCCGTTACAGAGATATGATGAAAAATTACCTTGTATAAGATGCATGCGTGCAATGAATGAGTCTGCTCTTCCGACGAATACTCTTCGTTCTTCTTCCCACCATTTTGTATTTTCCTCGTTGGTCCCATCAATGCCTTCACTGTTTATATTTTCTAACAGAAGTCTCCACACTCTAGTTGTCTCATCATCAAGGTCAACTTTAGGCCGTGGTTTTCTTCTTCTAACTTGATCAAAAGGGACAACGGCTCCAGAATTTTGAAATGGAACAAGGGCATAATCCTCGCCAAAATAGCTGCGGTATTGCATAAATGCATTATATTTTTCTTCTGATGCGCTGCTCTCAGCATTTAAATCCAGTCGGTTGAGTTTATCAATGATTGAGTCAACTGGAGACATGCTTTTCCATGTTAGAGCTAGTGGTGGTCCTGCGTTAGAATTTCAAAGTCAGAAAGATATTTTTGTGGTAAGGTTGTTTTATAGATAGTACCATCATGTAGCTTTATCAGTACCCAATGATGTGCCAGCAAAGTTTTGGTGATTATTCACATTTTGCACTGTTGGATTGGTGAGAATGCTTCTCTTTGAGCGCTTCTTTGTTTTCATTCCTGAGCGGGTATCAGCTACAAGAGCTTCAATGCATGTGAGTGGTTCGTTGACAAATTCGATACTATTTTGAGTTCTGGAATTTGTTGCTATTCTGCCTGGAGATTGTGGCCATTGTTTACAGATTTCCAGTAATGAAGCTACATTCCGTTGACGAGTAGGGCCTTTTGATCTCCTTCTCTTAATCCTTTGTGTGGGTTCCAGAGCTAACATATCTTCAAACACTTGCCTCCCATTCTGAGTAACATAAGTTGCATCTTTAGTTGATGCCATATTAGTATTTTGACTTTGAGCACCATAAGGTCCTTGACTAGTAGGTGATGTGAACAAACTTTTGCAAGAATCTCTGAGAGTGTGTTTTTCAAGTTTCACGCCACCGTTTGAGTGCGCTATGATCTGCATGCTGGATGTTCCCACACTGTATACCTTCTCTGTTCTCTTTTTCTTACGAATCCCTGGAAAATGCAATCCAGGAATCTCAATGTCTGGATTTTGTGTGAACATTGAAAGGTATGCCTCCAATGAATTGTACATTATTCCCATTTCATTTCTGCTGCAAAGTGTTGCTTCCACAGTTTTATCCATGTTTTGTCTTTTCAAGCCGCTTGTCTGTTTTTCTGGAGTCAAGCATGTGCCACTATCTATGGAGTTACATGGGCTTTTTTGCATCCCTTGGCCATCAGGATTCATGCTCACCCGAACAGAATCAGCCTCTTTATCATGTGTAACATCTGAGAATACTATCTGGCATTTCCCTCTGGTACATGTAGTTTGATCTGTGAGCATATCGTTTCCGTGTAGTGTTTCCTTGCCTAGAGGAGGCAAGGAACTCTCAGGATGCTGTTCAGCCTTCGAAAGGAAATTCTCTCTCAATTTATGCATTGAGCGTGTATAAACACGAGAGGTTACTGTGTCTTTTTTCTCCATCATTACTTCTGTCTCCTGATTGCTATGTGCAGTTTCTGGCTGATCTTTTGCATTGAAATTCTCTGCTTGCAATTCCTTTTCACAATTGGAAGGGGGGCAGTCGGAGGAAATTCCATCTCTTATTGTTTCATCTGTGTTAAAATTCAGAGATCTTCTGCAGGACCTCCGAGTATACCGCGTAGCTGGAATTTCTGCAGTTTCAGTGGTTTCCTCCTTATCCGTGTCTTCAGAATTGCTGATTCTTCGTTTTCTTCTGTACTTCCTCTTTTGTACTGGAGTTTCCGAACTGGGAGTTTTATTGTCTGAATCAGTTCCATTTGTTCCTACCCCTAAGGGGCCGGTAACAACATTTTTTCTAACATATTTCCTCTTGACTCTTGTGGTCTCCTGAGGAGCATTAGCTTTCTGTGCACTTGATTTAGGAGTATTTTTCTTTTGACCTTCAATTACGACCTTTGGCCTATGCTTTTTCCTCCTGCTTTTCTGCTGAGGGGTTTTAACCAGATCAGTTTCCTCCATGCCTCCCTTGTCAGGCTTGTGATTCTCCTGCAACTGTGTTGATGTGACTTCGCATAACTGATCATCAACAAGATGAGACCTTTTCTTCTCATGCTGCTGCATTACTCCATCTGTGGTGATTTCGTTCTTTCCTCCTGTAGATGCATTGTCTACACTTGAATTCTTCATTGCATACTCTATCTGGTACTCACCTCTATTGATCTTCTCGGGTGTTATAGGTTGAAACTGATAATGAATACTCTCACTCAATGCTGCATCAGTAACTGTTCCGGGTGGTGCATTAAGATCGAGAAAGTGCTCTGAGGGGGCTGAACTCCTACCTGTTGGATACAAAAGCCGATTCATATTTTGTTTGCATAAATACTTTTCAGACTCTTGCATTAAACAATTGAATGGAATGTTATTGTCTTTTCTTTGGATTTCTCTGTTCCTAATTGATAAATTGGTGGAGAGCTGCCTTGAGGGGTGCGTTCTAGACCAAAGATAGCTTTCTTACAAAATGTTCTATATTGCATTCATTAATGTATGAATGGTGCTGTTTCCTGTTAAGTGAATATATTCTTCTATAATAAATCCTCACACTAATTTTTATGCTTTTTGTGAGACTTGTAAAGCGGCTTTTTCTTCTTACCATTGAAAGTCTCAATTGTGTAGGTTTTACAGCTTTCCAAAAGAGAGTTTTCAAGTCCCATGATATGGACAGAGGAACTGATTCTAGTGAGTTCTCTACTTTTGGATAATGGACTAGATACAAGTCGATGTCAATTAAAAGATTCGGATATGATTTTTCTGTGAATCAAACAGTGAGCATACCTGTAAAAGTGCGTTCATTCAGGCATCGAAAGGAATTTTCCGAGCTCATAGTCAGCTGACTGCTCTCAGCGTGTGGATGGAAATAGTCGGAAACCATTCTCGCATCAACAAAATCTGCCCGTGCACGATCTTCCAACGAGCTACCTTCAAATTGAGGGTGAAGACAACAAGAGGAAGTGCTGCTCGTGGCTAAATCATTGTGCGCGACTGCCTTCTCCATTGCTGCTTTCTTGCTCATTGCAAGCAAAAGATCCCCAAAGGAGATATTTCTC
>AYJT01100851.1:0-12451 GCA_001278415.1 Ocimum tenuiflorum | reverse complement strand
CAAACTCTATAGAACCTTGCTATAAAATCAGCAAACCTGAGGTAAAATGGAGCAGGCAAGATCAGACAGTGAATCAGAAGTTGACTGACAGTTTCCCAAATAGAGGCGGAGTATCTTCTGTATCATTTCCCCCTGTAATAATCAGAAGTAGAATTATCATGATTTCTTGGGCAACTTTTCAACCTAACGAGACTGCAATAGTTCTAATCAAACCTATCCTTTATACAAGAAGATAAGAATCGAAACGCACTTTAGTTTTTAAACTACCCCCGATGTCATCCCTATCACATTTGTGCATCAAGAGTTTATGTGCATAACTCCCCAGTTTGTTGCAGAGTAAAGGAATGATTCCCTTGCTAAATCTTGTGCAAGTATTCTTTTCATTTTCCTTACTAGATCTGTCAATCATCATGTGGATTGATGTAACCATGAACTCTAAAGACAGCAAGACTTCTGAAGCCAGTGTAAATGAAAAGTTTATTGCTGCAAAAGGAATAATTGAGCAGTCAAACTTCATTTTCCTTTTTCTTTTCTTCAAGTTACTAATTAAAGACAAAGTAGAAACTCAAAAATATATAACATACCCACGTCAAAGACACTTCCTAAGAAAATATAAGCACCACAATATAAATACTCCATGCTCCCCGGTGAAGGAATCAGCTGCATTTCTTGGAAAAAGTAGTCAGGTATTTCTGTTGGCTGGAATGCCTGGAGAAGATCTGATAGGATGGTATTTTCTTTCAGAAGATCTGGCAGATTAATCATCTGCATATAGAAGAAACAGTAAACAAGAATCCCAATGATAATTAGTATTTGGAAAACTAAATAAGATGTTATAATCCAACATAACGATATAGCAAAAATCTATACTTAGATGGAGCAAACATAACGGGTAAGTATGTATCACCTTGCCAAAGCAGAGAAGCGTCTCTTTAGAAACTGAAACAGAAGTCAGAACAGGTGATGCAGACACACATGTGTTTATTACCTCCGGATTTGCAGCAAAACTAGACTGTGTTATCCAGTGTTCTTGGCATATCTCAGCACCTACAGTTGTATTCTGTCAGACATGATAACCAAAAGGAGTTGTCATCCTAGCCAACAAATTTTTGTAGCTAACCTTCTCCAAGAATGTGTATTGCCCGATCAAAGTTTCTCCTAAGATATGGAAACAAGGGCCGTAACTTGCAGAAGAACCTAGTCTGTTCCATTCTCATAATCCCAGATGGAGCATCGAAACATCTTGCTACAGTTTGTTTTCTCGTGGGACTTAAGTGATCCAGATTTTTGTGAAGATCGCGCAGGAGATAGAGATGAAGTGGCAACTAGTAAAACACAAGTATCAAGTGAAAGCTTTTAGTGACACATTTTAGATTCATAAAAGCTAGAAACATAATCTCAAGTTCCAAACTGAAATGCACTCCTTCCATCAAGCTATTGTGGTATTATTTAGGTCCAAAGACATTTCCCTTAAGAATAGTCTTCTTATAGCTAATTTTTATGGGTTTTAAAATGAAAAGCCCCTTTGTCCTGGTGGCGATCAGACCATACTTTTTTATTTATAACTTGAGAAAAAGAAAGCAAACAACATTCTTAATGCACTTCTCTAATATAGTAAGTATTACTTATAAAACAGAAATCCGTATGGGCAAATTATTCACAAGGAGGTAGAGTTAACCGTCGCAAACCAAACCAGCAGTAAGAACCGCGAACCAGACCATCGGTCTAACGGTTGCAGAACTGTTGGCCATGGTCAATGGTGCTTATTGTGAAAAGTGGAAGGGGCAGATGGTCTCTTTTGATATTTTTCTCCGAAGACCAAGGACAATGTTGAACTCATGGATTTCAAATTGATGACGATGAAAATTATGATAAAGATTTTTAAACTGCTCAGCATCTAATGCAAGGGTATATGATGTCGTTGTCAATGACCAACTAACGAGAGCCATCAGCCAGAGGCTCAAATGGGAAGCAACCGAAAGTTCAAAGTCAAAAGTGACTGAATTTATGTTTTATTTAAATATTAATGCATAATGGAACATTTTTATATAAAATAAAATTCTAGCTAATATATTTATGCAGTGTTCATGATCGTATAAATTTAAACTAAAAGTAAGAAACCAACAGAATGTCGGAACTACCCAACCACTGGTAAGCATCACGAATCAGAATGACCAATTCACAGTTCCAAGCAGAACCAAAACATTAAAATTTTGTTGGTTCTATTCCTAGATTCAGAATCAACAATTTCGAACAATGAATAGTAACAGTAGCAGATCGGAAACCTCTACAAGGAGGGTATGCACCATGTGCGTCCTCGCACACATACAGAGTGGGAAAGATAGATACCTCAGCATTTGGGTCTGCACAGCAAGAACTTTGATTGTCCTAGAAATAAGTTAGAACAGAAGGAAATGAACAAACATTAGTAAGAAAAACAGAAACTCGGTATAGTTAATTCCAATGATCCAGATAATTCATGAGAATTTGTCCATGGGATGAACAATGTAATCGTATGGGCTGACAAGCATGTAGTGAAGAGTAATTATGCAGCAGCTCTTGCCGTTATATTCAAGTGATCCATCTGAAAACCGTAGTTAGAGAGAAAAACCAATAACTTCCACAAACAATTAATGGGAAGTTCATATTTGAAATTCAGCTTCCCGGTGAGGGAAGGAGATAAAAGTTTGACTGCTAAACAATCAAAAGGCTAATACTCTTTTAACAATCACCTCTATAAACACTTCATAAGATATTCAGATTCAATCAAAGCTGAAAATGTGCACATAAAACTTAAGATAAAGCAAGACATGAACAAACCTCTTTACATGCAAGTATTGAAAGGCAATCGACTGGAAGAGGCCTGAATTTGTGCTTTTGTGCATCTAAACACTTCAAGGGTGTAGAGATTTCAATATTGAGTGGTAAATTAGATTTTTCAGACTGACTGTCTTCAGATGCAGATTGCTTGGTCTTCAAGGACAGCACGGATGCATCCTCATCAGGAGTTTCTTGGCTTGGTGTGGTCCCTGCTTTCCTCCAGATGTCAACTAATGTTGGCTGCTTGAGTTTGTCATCAGTATTTGAACTATCTGATGGTGTGGAGGACTTCCCTCTGCATTTCTTTTGATTCCGGGAGACAATTTCACCCCCTCTGACATGCTGACTGATCTTCTGCAAGTCCCCAATAGAGTCAAACTCAACAGCAGGGGATAGCTCCCAGTGAGGACAAAGGTCGGGAAGAAGTACTGGATGTTGTTTGAGACAATTATCCAATAAATACTCAACAAATCTGCATCATCAAACAAATAGATAGTCCATTATCATGTTTCCGTTAGAAATATGGATTAATGTGTTAATAGCAACTCAAGGTTCATTCAGCAAAGCAATACTCCATCTGCCACTTAGATTTTCATATTGTAATTGGGAGCCCATGGACCGTCCAGTTAAGGATCTTCAGTACAATCATAATGAATGTTTTTGGCTTTTACCTAGGGAGACATATACCCACTGCATGACTGTTATAGCTTTCAGGTCAATTTCAGCATAGCAATAATAAATGGAATATATCCTCCCAATTTGTACATAGTAAACTTTACCTTCATTTGTGCTCCTTTTCGACTTCTCCTTCCCATCAAACATCATCCCCTTGTTTAGCCAAGAGGAAAGATGGAGAGTTTAACTTACTTTTAATTGTAGACCAATAAGATATATTTATCTTTACTTTCTTCATCAAACAAATTTATGGTGGGGAGGAATCAAACCTCCCCAAGAAAGGAACTTGGGAAGAAGTATCACTTCGGACTTGAGGCCTTACAAGGATTTTTTTGTTTGAATTTAAGTACAATATTAAATAAACCCACACGGATGTCCCTGCATAGATTCAAACCCTTGACCTTTAAGGTCATGAGAAATGTGCCTTACAAGGATTTTAGATACTAATGATGGTAATGGCATGACCAGACTATCATTCTGTTAAAGCTTAAGCTCTGAAAAAGAGTTCCATTCCCTTCCTCATACTGCAGGCAGATAAAAAGTATTCCTAATGAGCCCAATAGCCCCAATCTCAGTTTGTAGATATTCCAACTCCCCCACCAAAAGAGAAAAACCAACAGAAAATGACCACCAGCTCACATACGAATTGAATATGGATATAAACATGTTAAAGAGGTGTGCTCTTAGGCTGCTCGAACTAACTCTTTTGTTTAGATAGTTCATATATAGCTCCAACTTAGCTAATCGATTTCTTTTTCCTCCATTGGTTAATTTAATTAACAGTATATCATCATGAATCCAAACTGAGGAAAAGTTTTGCTAACAACGCATTATTTTAAAGATGATTACCAAAGGTTGTTTTCTAAGAGGATGAGTCCGGGACAGCTTCCAATCCCTGGCTAATAAGAATATCTGAAAATAATTTATGCTGATTCTATCTTAGCTCGAGTAAGAAATGCTGAAAATCTCCTACGTAAGGCTGCAAATTAATCCTATATTGATTTCAGTAGCCAATGACCAATTATCCTCACTTTTGGCAGTCTTCAAGCAAAAAGTACTCCAACAAGGTATTGTACGTTGGTCATGAAATAATAAATATTTGGATTTTTGGATGGTAAGATTCTTACTGAAAAGACATTATTATGTCGATGATCTAACAAAAGAAATTACATGAATCCATTTATCTGTTATATGACCTGATTCTGAAGGTCACTATAAAAAATAGTGTGGAACAAAAATAAGTCATGTCCTAAATCATCATTATGCTGCAATTACACGGAATTAAATATTAGTGTATGAAAATTCTGGTTCAATGCATGGCAGAATATGTTTTTAAAGGTTTATGAGAACATACACTAGGTTTCTCAAGCGCTTCAATAGCTTAAGTAATATTTCTTCCTTCGTTGCTTGGCTTATTGTCTCACAATCATTGACAACTTGAGTGGAAAAGATATTTAACTGCATGGCATGGAATTAGTAGGAATAAAGTCCAACACAAATAAATATCATTTGACAATGCAAGTTAGACAATGGATTGTGAATGTACCAGCTCCCTCATCCAGTTAGCAGCATAATAGAGAGAGAGAATAACAATCTGCTTTTGCTTCACAGCCAAAGACTGCCCAAAAATTTCAGATAATAGCTGCAAAGGGCAAGACCATAATAACATTAGAATATAGTTTGCAGGTAGCTGTAATGAACATGTTAAGGCAAGAAATTGGGGAGAAAGAATTTTAGGACACTCCGAAATTATGGAAATAAATTAATATGTGCGTGTATTTAAAATGCAGGAAAAAAATAAAGTCACAGAAAAGTTCAACATTTGTTTAGTAACTGTGTATGAAAATTGAAAATCAAGCAAACATGTATTCACATAAGTAATAATAATAGTTAACTAATTAAACATAAATTGTCCAGATTATTTGTCGGTTGAAATGTAACAAGAAAGTAGTTTGAAAATTTGGGATAATGGGGCATCATAGAAGTAGACTCTAATATGAGAGCAAATTCTCAAGTACAAGACATGCAACTCCACAAAAATCATTTTATAGGTTGTGCTTCATAAAACAATAAGAGAGCATGGGTAATTTAAAATTTCAGCTTGGATGCTATATCACTTGAAACTCACGTGCCGGAGATAAAGCCCCATAGGGAAATAATTAAATTGTCCATCACTACTATGCACTACTGAAATAAAGATAGGTCATCTGAAACCGTCAAGCACCTCAAGAAGCTATTCAGCAATATTATTCCTTTATGTATCAAAATTGGTAAATGCTAACCCATAAGAATCTTGATGTTCATGACCTTTGAACTTTAGCCTGTGGGTATGCTACTGAAACTGGAGATCAAAAATTGGTGATCTTCTCAATTTCTGTTTTACATATTTTGTAAGCATGACTGGTAGATATATTTCAACCAGGCTAATAAAGATACTTAAAGAATAAACAGAATAGCATGCAGTCCATTTAGATCACATGTTTTACATTAAAATACTCTATAGCATGACTGGTGGACACTCATGACCACAGGAAGAACCCAAAGAAAAACTAATCCAGTAGATGAGGGTACAGATAAAATAAAAACAAATAATCCAATTATGTTCATCAAAACAACGTATAGTAGCATAAGATTACTCCCAACCTTCACGGAAGGAAGATTAAGAGGGCAACCCAGAAGAGCATCAATGCCTCCTAGAGATCCTTGGTTGGCCATTCTTTCCACCTGAAAAATTCAACCAGAAAACTGTGACATTTCTCCCTTCATTTCAAAATGCCTGGTTACATAAGAAGTCGCACTTACCACAGAAAGTAAAAGAAACTTCGTAGGGAGAACTTGTAAAGGTGAAGAGGGTCTGAGAAGAAAAGTACACAGTTTAACAGCCAGACTATATAAAATTGACAGGAACAAGGAAGATCTCATGGAATGACAATCCAGAATCAACTTCAATTGCATGTTACAGGATGACTCCGTAAGAAGAAATCCAAGTGAGTTCAAAGTAATATGTAAAAATGCTCACTACATAAAGAAAGTACATGTTCTTTCTAATATACAAAGGCCGTGTAGAGGTAAAATAAAACAGAAAGGAATGAAGAAGAGAAAAGATTGATTATCCATTCCAATCTCCAAAACTACTACCATAGAAGATTGGTAACATTCCCATCTAACTTTTCGTTTGCAAGGCATTCTTAATAATGGAGGCAAGTCATACTTAATAAAGAACCATGAAATAAGCAATTTCTCAGTGAAGATCCATGATTTCTACAAGCTATTAACCAAGAGCTCATGATCATTGTGTAAAAGCCAAATTTTGTAGTTTATGTTGTTAAAGTTCATTTTTCCCATGTAATCTATTTCAAGTTTACTACCATTACCCCTATGTATCATGATATCCCCATCATATTCCGTAAACAAAATCAAGTATCTCGCCCAGTAATCATCTAGTTGGACTTTGATTCTCTCTCAAAATGATGCACAAACACCCTTCCCGTCATCTATAATGTGTGTATATATATAAAAGCCAAATGATTTGCACGACAACAATTCCGGCTCTTTTGGGTCTTTTTCTTTTCTCCTTTTTTTTTTTTGAGGAAAAAAAAGAGTTTGTGTGAGAAATTGTTGCACCAAATAAAAATAATACAGAAACGTTGGCAGGAAAAAGGTTAACAATTGTGCACAAATTTTCATTTTCAATGTATGGGATAATTAAATCTTAACAGCGGATTAGATATTACAGTTAACTCCCAAATTATTTCATAAAACACACAACATATTTTCTCTTTTATCATATAAATTGAGCTAATTTTGTAGATTAAAGTCCTATTTTATAATTTGTTTTTGTTTTATACAAGTTTATTTTCTTAAATTCATACGTGTTGTTCGATGTATAGATAATAAACTGTAATAAATTTCTACCAATAATATTAGTGAAAAATAAATATAATTTTGAATAATCATTAAAATGCGTGCGCGCATACACATTTATGTATGATGATATTAGGTATCTAGCTGCACCAATGTTCACGTATTAAACAAGTTTCTCAATACATAAAAACATCCACTTCGTATAGTCTTAAGTTTCTAAGAGGAGCTGTGTTCAGATTTTAATGCCACTAGCAATGTTTGCAAGGAAAATAACAAATAAAGGATCACAGCATACTAGTTACAAGAAAATGATAGATTACCTAAACAATGGGGAAACAAGTGGCAAAATGTTTAAGCATACAGGAGATATATCACCATCTAGGTTCATCCACAATTCTCCTGCAGCAAGAATGAGCATTTGGTCAGCATTACCAAACTATAGATGAATGAAATCCTAACTTAGCATTTAAAATAAAAAGTAGCTATTAGATCATATTTCTCTTACCTTCTAAACCATAAGGCAAGTCTTGAGCAATCAACTTTCCATTATCAATGTCTGCCAGATATATTGACTCAAACTCCAGAATTTTTGTCCCAACCCTAAAAGGCAAAAATAGTCAACCTTATGGTTCACAAGGCTGTAGCAATAATGCAGCAGGAAATAATAATGTATATTTAAAATTAAAATCATAAAAAATTATTTCAGCAAACATTCTTTCTTAGAGAATATTCTGTTAAGTGTAACATTTGGTGCAAACCATTGGAGTTGGAATGAGTACCCAAATTTTGTGCAAACAATTGGAGATTTGCCCAATGTAAATCTGCAGCAACTGACTATGAGCCAGTTACTCTTGGTCAAGCTCAATCTTCACATCACATTACACCTCCCACATTCAAAAGGTGAGTTCCTCCACAATGAAATTTTTGTACCATTGTTGGGAAAATATTCCTTATAAATATTGGCGTCAAGTGGTTGCTAAACAATAATTCAAATGAGATGAATAAATTTGTGAAGGGCTAATGCCATGATATTACTCTGTGCATGAGAGACAGGAACTCTAACCACTTACGAGCTTGGTTCTTTACGGATTGAAAGCTAAGAGGGAAATTCAGAGCATGGAATAGCAACAATGCGAGGTTGATACTTGGAAACATGCCTCAAAGACATTCAAGAAAACCATAACCATGGGCTTAATAGTTTGCAAAATTGACAGTTGTTGCCATAGTAGAGGTGGTTTGACAAACAAACCAATGCATGATAAAACTGACTACACAAAGTATAAACTGAAACCTGAAAACACAACCTATTACAATTACAACATTACGCACCATTCCAGAACAGCTGGATGAAGTGTTCTGTTTTGCAACACCAAAACCAGTTCTTCATAAAACAGGATCAGTGGTAAGGGGAGCTGTTTGCAAGAATCTAAAGATAATTTCAAAAGCTCAACTGCTTCCTCATAATTTGATCGCTGCAAAGAACTTTTAGCGATGAATTCACCATAAATCAATATTATATTAAAAATAATATGTGAAGAGGACTAGTAGGATAAATCAGAAATAAAAGACCAAAAATAGTAAATAGAAAGATGGATGTATATGGATAAGATTGAACTTCTGGGCTTCTGCAATAAGGTTTTATTCTTTCTCAATGGAATAAGCTTCGTAATTATACCCAGTTAACCAACTTATACTTTGCTATACGCACTTAAGAACCCCCATGAATTCCTACGTCAACAGAGCAGGCAATTGATTACTCCCTCTTATTAGCTAAAGGGAAATGCGAAGGCATATAGTCAGACATAGGCCCTCTATTTATGCTTTTCACCATAAGTGAGCACCTTTAAACCCCTTTCAGATATTTCTCTCTGTTATTATTCCAGTTTTTTGTTAGGATTAGTGGATTACGAACATGCTGACAAGAACAGGAACATTCATCTCTACATTATACATGTAGGCCATAAGCTTAAAAGTAAACTGGAGAAAAGGGGTTATGAGAAGCACATTACATGTGATAAAGGCGGAAGCGTGGCATTATTTGTATCTGCAATGTAGGAAACTATCTTGAGTGTTCCTATTAGGCCCATCTTCTTGTACATCATATCAGAGTTATTGATCTGGATATTATAAAGAATTCAAATAAGTTGAGCGGTAGCAATTCAAGGAAATAAATTGACAATGTTATAAATGTAAGTTAGATTCATGGAGGATATCATATTTTGCCTGTTTTCTTAAAATCATTAGTAGTTCATTTGCTATGGAACAACCATAAGTTTGTGAGCTGGATTGAGCAGATACTGCAAGGCGAACAAAAATATCATAAACCTGCAACATGGAAGTCATTGATTAAAGGGTTGTAGAAAATTAAACAGTAAATGATGGATCATCTAACATATACCTTGTGGAGGTTCTGAGTACTAAAGACCTCCAAATAGTCCAAGATGCCTAAATGGGAAAATAAGTGGATTAAGAAATAATTACAAATTGTGGTAGAATTAGTTGAGTTTGATTTTAAATGAAGAGCGGGTCGGGTTATGCTACCGGTTAAGTGAGAAGAAAGAGAAGTTAACTCCTGGGACCTGCTGGAGACCAACCTGACCATGGTGTCTAAAGCAGCACTGACCTCATAGGAAATGCCAGAGCCAATATGGGTTAGTAATGCTCCCAGAACCTTCAGAAAAACTGCCGGTCAGTAGGACTTTGAGCGTGATGAAAAGGAGCCCTTTGTAGAAAGCTTCGTGAGAGAAAATAGTAACTAAATAATTGAAGCTCAACTCACTTCTTGTCTTGAGTAAGCATCGCAGGATTCTCCAAATAGACATGTATAAATGTGCACACCAGATTCCTGGGCTCTTTGTTCTTTGCAAGCCAATAAGTATGCAGACAATGATAGAAATGTGGCAAGATAGTCCTAAATCATAGCAGCAACGAACATAGAGAAAGATTTCAGTGAGTAACATAATTAAAGGACCGCTAAAATGCCAATGAAGAATTGCTGTTCTAGTTCTCTGATACCTTTGGCAAATCCTTGATACCATGAATGCATTGATCAAACATATGATCTTGAAGACACCCATCAATGATTTTTTTTTTGAATAACTTTTCGACACTCTTTTGCAAAGATTCACTATTCATCGATACAAGCATGAGCAACCATATGTCAATCTCCTTGTGCTCTTGAGCTTTCTCCAAGCTTTTCAGTTCTTTTAGTAACTCCAGGCAAAGAATCTATAAACATTAAACCACAGAACCAGTTGAATTCAACAGATTTACATATGCAGATGCAGGTTGTGCCAGTGAAGAAAGAAAATTGATTACTTGATAAATATTATATAAACCTACATTGTTAAAATGTAGACTCGATCTCATGGCGTCGAGAATGGAAGCTTTTGTAGTATCTACAATCGACTTTTCTTTAGATTTTCCATGCTGCGTGATTCGTATATGAGATGATGCTCCCACAAATTTCAACTTTTCACGTAGCTGTGAGATTATTCGCCTGGCATTTGATGCTTTTGCAGAAAGCAGCACGAATCTAAGTAGGTAAGGCATATGCTCCATATCAATTGTCCTTATGCAGGATAACACTATCATAATCACCTTCACAAGTTCAAAAGATGAATAAACTGAGAGAGATTAGCAAGGAAGAAAAAAGGAGAAGACGAACAGAAAAGAATGCAGTATAATGATAAAATAAATGAAAAGGCAATATCCAAAATTGTCAACAACTCAAACATTTACCTCTTCCTGCAACAGATCATCCAAGTTAAGGTTTGAAAATGAGTCAAGCACAGCAACAATAATAGAAGAGTCCTCCTGGAGCATTTGCTGAAGTGAACTAACCAAAGTCTTATTGTCCTGGTCACCTATAATCTCAGGCAATGAGCCTATTATCTCTTTCTTCAAGTTATGAGGACAAATAGTTAATACTTGCAACAGCTTTTCAGCAAAAGCCTCAGAATTAACAAGGAAGTCAAGCCATCTGAATTGGTTCAGTATCAACCTTGCTACATCCTCATCTAGAGGCAATGAGCTACGAGCACTTGTGAGATGATCCACGTCAAAGAATTCAGGAAGTTTTTCGAGCAACATGTCTAAAAGATCTTGCTGGACCGATTTGACCAATAACAGTACTCGAACTAGGCTTTCACTTCTTTTTGAGCTAAAGCCATCACGATGACAAGGTAACAAAACCCTGCACAACCAAGTGGTTGCGTGAGTGATCTTCTCGCAATAGCATTAGCAGAATAAACTTGTATCTGAAGGGAATTTAATATGACATGCAAAGAAAAATTTGAGAAAGTAAACTTTATATTTGGTACTCTCATACTATGTATGTATTAGACTTGGTTATTGGGCTCCATTCATCCCTACAAAACCGGTTTGCAAGGGTGGGATACCCTCACCTTTATAAACTGACACAGGCCTCGATTTCCAGTTGATGTGGGACACTTAACAGTATGAATAAAAACAGTTTAAAACTTGTTGTACCAGGTTTCAACCCGACATCCACAATCAAGAAATAAGTTCTGTATTGTAATCCATAAACAGTATCTGTAATTTCTGATATCCAACTCACTAAATTCATATGTTGCATGGTGAATCTTGTGTGGTCCACTTAATAAGTTGACAACATTTGGATTTCAATTTCCAAAACTCACCCAGGGTTTAATGTATTAACGCAAAGTGCACGAACAAGAAACAAGGTTTAAGCATTTCCTTCGAAAAAAAAAAAGTTCAAGAGTCCAAGCAAAAAGCTACTACATTGCATCAACAGATTATCTCATTATCAAAGCATAAGCTTAGAACAGTTAAGGGAATCGAATTCAAATCGAAAAGGACTGAAGCTGCAGCAGAATCAGCCGCAAAACTCTTCACAAATACACACAGACCCCAAAACTCTCCATATCATCGTATTCACTACGCCTCTTCCCCGAATATTATAACCCGTTGCTGGCTTATAAACTACAATACACACAATTCCGCTGCAACCATCAATCGAAAAGGTACTAGTAACAAACCGTCGCAAATTAGAGGTGGAAGCAACGTAATCAGAGAAACCCTCCAGAAACTGTGAGCGAAGGGATGAATC
>AYJT01100850.1:0-10006 GCA_001278415.1 Ocimum tenuiflorum | reverse complement strand
GGCGAAGGGGTGTTGCATGGGTTGTCACAAGCTGAGCACGTTGTGCATTCAATCTGGTACTTTGATCCCTCCCATTTTGCATTAGCACTATCAATTTTGGCTCTCACATTTCTTGATTCAAGAACTAGAATTGCTAGAAACAAGAATTTGAGTCTTTGATGATACTTCATCATTTCTTGAAAATTGGTAGAATATTTGTGGGAAATATTTGATGGGAAATGTAGGGAATTTTTATGAGACAGAGAGAGGGAGTGAGTGAGAGTGGAATAGTTTGAGTCTCTTTGCTTTGAAGCTACACAATGATGTGGCTTTTATCAACTGTATTAACAAAAGCTAAATAAAGTGGAATACAGTGGGCCAACATTGCCCTCCTTTTTTCACTTTTGATTCGGGGTTTTTCCCCAATATTCGTATTCTGCCATTTTATTTTTTATATGTATTTTGTTATAATAATTTGTGACAACAAAAATAGGAGATGAAATATTGTATAAGTATAGGAGAATCCAACATTTTTTATTTGGAGTGGCACTTTTGAGATTGGAAAAGGTTCACACCGACAGCTTTAGTGTTTTACTTTCAATGGCTCCTCATAATGGAAGCCTCTTTTGTCAATTTTATTCTTGAATTGGTAATTCATGTTTAATTGGTATTATAAAATCTTGCTCTTATTTTACAAAGATTTATTGGCATGTTTTCATAAAATGTATGGACAATGAGTCCAAAAAAAAAATGTTTGGACATATTCAGTATATGTAGAAGTAAGTTTGTATTTAACTGGTTAATTTTTTTATGTATGCGTGTGATGTTTTTCTTGATTATTTTCAATGTTTCATTTTATTCGGTTTTAATGGTTAGCTCGTCAGGCCTGACTTTTATAACAACAGTTCACACGTGGACCAATGAAAATGGGTTTCACAGTGTAATTGAATCATTGAAATTTCGTTAAACTAGTTCGAAGGATTTTGTGTTACACAACGGTGTTACATATTATATTACATTGTTAGATTTATTGACAAGTATATCAATTAAGATAGATTAATTATGATATAATCTTTTTTATTTGGGACTTGATTTATCTCCATTAATTTATACACCTGTCAATAATTCATGCAATGTAACACAATATATAACATGATATCCATATCGGTTTGAAGCATACCTTCTCCAATATCCCCCGGCTAAAGGGAAAAGGGCCATTTGAATGCTAATTCCGCAAATAATAATTTCAGTAGTGAGCTAGTTAAATTTGTCAAAGTCTAACCTTTATTGTTCTTCATTTTCCAGGACAATTAGAATTTAATTAAATACAAAGTACTAATACACAAAGATGTTTTTCAGAGGGACTATTACCCAATCTATTTCTGGGTCAAGAGATTGTAGCATTTGTTAGGTCAGATATTCAAATATAATATAAATATTATGCGTTTTTAGAAAAAATAATTTACTTTTAGTTGAATATCCAATATCTATACTAACTATGCAAATTTGGAATATAATTTATTTTGATGACGGAAACAAGTTGGATGCGACGTGTAATTATAAAAAACCATGGAATACGTAAATAAATATGCAATGAAAAAAATATTGTAATTTATATTAGAAAACAAACTCTCTTCCTTATCCTTCTCTCTTTTATTCATCGTGCACAAGACTGCTGAATACTTATGTTTTATTTTGTTCTTTTTTACCATGGTGGCTCACAATCCGTGCTAGCTTAATTCACATTGAGTAAATTCCGCTGATATAAATTATCGAATAGAGAAAAATAATACCACATTATTATGCGGTTAATATGTCTAGTATATTTGATCTATAAAAATAGGTATAAACTTGCGTTAGACTGCTTAAATGATTTAGAATCCTAAATCCAAACGCATACACAGTTTGAATCCATCTAAATAATTTAAGCATGTCTAAGGAGAGATGTATTTATATTCATGAAAATATTGATGTCATTAGATCTGATATTTGACTAGAAATTACTCAACTTCAATAACAGTTGGCAGTTGACGCTTTATTGACTTTCACCATTTTGAGACGGTAGTTTTTTCTATGATTTGGAAAACTTTAATTACAAAAAGATCATTTTGACAAATTATCAATCACCGACCAAATCAAGCTTTTCCAGGCTGGCAACGATTCTTGAATCGTGATTCTGTGCCCTTATTTAAATATTCACTCGGAACATTTTATAGGGGAATGTTTAATTTCTTGGATGGATTTAAAGATCATATCTAGTTATATTAAATAAGTGAAAAAAGCTGATAATAACATTATATTATCAAAGTTAAATAAATTTTTTAATAATCAGAACACTGTCCTTCAAATCATAAAATCAGTAGATCAAATTAAACTCTTTTCCTTCTCTTCAATTTAAAATAAATCATACCCATGTTTATTTCGCAAACTATGGACAAAGAATAAAGAAATGTTCATATAAGGTTTTACTTAATCTGAGTTTGAGATTATTAAATGAACATTCTATGCTTATAAATCTCATCTAGAATTTATAGTATTTAAATTAAATTTTACTATTTCCCGATTAAATTAGGTGTTATAATAAATTTTTTAGTTTTAAATCTAATTAGAAAAATTTATATGCATCGAAAATAAATACTTTATGTTGCTTTCGTGTTTGTCATGTAAAAGTGGTATTTTGATAACGAAAATCTTAATTTGATATATTATACATATAAATTCAATCAAAAATGAGATATTTATTGTCATTTCAAATTTATAATGATTCTAATTAATGATATTTATGATTATATCAATTATTTTGTTTTCTCGTGCAGTGTTGAATACAGATTGACTCAAGTGGAAGTTTGAAGCCCCAAAAACGGAACAGGAATTTGATAATAAAGGGCTGAATGATTTCTTTCTGGATTAGCATTGAAATTTTGAAGATGAAAATGCGTTAATGGCGGACGTTGTGTTAAGGAAGATGAGTTGCAGAAAAAATGAGCAGCGTGCACTTAACAAAATTGATGGCTATTCTCTCTCTCTCTTTTCATTTTACTTTCTTTCAATTTTTCTCTAGACCCATACTTTCGTTCAATTTTAAAGGTATATATCTTATTGCATTCTTATTTTTTATTTATTTTACCTCTTTTCATTGGTTGGTTTATACATGAGGAGAAGACAATGAGTTGAGATTGGTAATATTTTACGTGTTCACTTTATTTGAAATCTAGTTAGAATTTAATTATTTTTTTCATTAAGTGCTTATAATATTAATGTATGATTAAAGTAACTTATATAAATTATTGATTGTTTGAGTTCCATTATGATTTCTTAACTCAATTCTCTTTCACCTTGATTTATTGCAAAATGCTAAAGAAGCAAAACTATGACTCGTGTAGTAAAATTATAATCCTTCACAAAGTATATTTTATTCTATTTACATTAGTTTGCAAATTTGAAACATTTAAATATTGTTATAGTTATTATTAGGTGTTATTGTTTATATTTTCGGACGATTAATGACTTTTTAATATGCCATGTTTATTTATAAACAAAAAAGGATATGCGTTATTTTCTTTTTATATTTCAAATAATTTCAATACATTAAACAATAGTCTCCTTTCTTTTCTTTTAAGAAGAAAACCGATGCTTTCATTAATATCGTAACACAATTGATTTACATCATTCTTAAGCACTGTTACATCAAGTTAGGACTATCATTAATATTCATCATCTCCGGTCTCCTTTCTTATTTTATATAATATATAATATGCCGGTAATACTCAGTTTGATATTTATCATATTTTGATTGCATTGTATATATTTATACGTTTGTATTGTTGTTATAATTTGTTGTCGTTAATATTTTTATTTGATTACATGAAAAGTTTTTGATATATGAATAAATTTAAGGCCCCCAAACAAAAATTCTGGATCCACCTGGCCTATTGTTTTCTTCTATCTTATTCATAAAATTGCGTTATATGTTAATCTGTTGATGTCATCATAAATATAATGCCGTAATTCAAGTGTGTTATAAATACTATTATTAGACTTTTTAGACTTTTATGTTTGGAAAACCCTGCGACAACATAGAATAAATGATGGATTGATAAATCGAGTATGTCACTCTCATTCAGAACCATCATATTCAATCTTCAATAATCACAAAATGTCAATATGATAATTATTTTAATCAAGACAACATGGGTAGACATGGCTCTTTTTTGGTTGTACTAATAACAAACACCAACTCTAGACACTTTCAATTGTACTCCATCATTTTTCATTTTGTTATGTAATAAGTGAATTAGGAAATCACTAGAAAGCATAATGAAAACTCGTAGAATAAACAGATTTGTTTATCTAATTCGTCAATATTGACTATATTTGTGGCACTGCCAAACCATAATATTTTATAGAGACAATATTTTGATTGTTTGATTATAAAAGAGTGTGTTTCTAAATATTTCAAATATGGTAAAATATTACAATTCTAGTTACGATATCATATTATATGTGTAAATATGCCTACGAAAATTCAAGTTTGCCTCCAAACATTCATACTCCATAATCAACAATTGAAATATTAAGTGACTTAATATGTATTTGGAAACGAATTCAGTGACTTTTTAGACATAAATGATACTCTTGGACTGAGATACACAATATTTGGGGATGAGATGTATGGTTAATTTTGCAAATATAACCATTTTAAAAAAAAAACTATTATTAAATTGAAAATACAGAATATTTTTATGAAGAATACTACTTTTGTATTCCTGATTTAGTTTATATATGATTATTTTAGGTTCCTAATTGCTTCTGCAGATCGATTCTCTCCGGAATGATTAGTCATATTTTATGTGGACTGTGTATTCACAACTCAACATATTTGTGTCCATTTATTTATTCTTTTTGGAAATAAAGCCCACAATTTGCCATACCCAAAATCAAAATAAAACAAGATGGCAATGAATCAAAATTATGACAGGTTAGACCGTAGGCTAACAAATTCACCAACCTTTCTAACCCATTTGAAAGCAACATGGACACAGAATCGAAATAAAGACAAAATATCAGCATACGAAAAAACAAAAACAAAAACAAATAAATAAAGAGGGCATGGTCCTTCACCATTGCCATATCTAAGTTAATGTTTTCGATTGTTTGTGCAGTGAATAGGTTGATCATGAATATGAAATTTAAGTCATATTCATCATCTAAATGTTCTCCTACTTAATGTTAAAATTATTAAATAAACAATCATATTGATAGTGCAGAAAAAATAGATGTGATATAGCAACGAGTGCATACATTTCGGACTAGTGGTGTCACGGTTCTGGTTCCGAGCCCAAAAAAGTTGGAACCAGAACCGGCCCATGTAAATATGATTTTGGTTCGGAACCGCCGATTCCGGTTCAATTTCACCAAGAACAAGCCAACTTTTTACGGTTAGGCTGGTTCCAGTTCGAAATGGGAACCGCCTGTTCATGGTTCAAAATAAATAGAATCGAAACTGACCCGTGCAAATCCAGGCCCGTTTCCAATTTGGAGCCGTGGAAACAGTTCTGGTTCCGGTTCATCCGGATCGGTTCACCCAGTTCCGTTCAAAATTGACGCCACTATTTCGGACCTTGCCTACAATATTGAGATGGGCTACTATTTAATTTGTTTTATCAATATTTGGGCCTGCCTCATTCTCCTTTTTGAAGACAGACAAACCCAACCCAAACGTAAAGGAAGTGAAATTAAAAATTCTTGTGATGAGCTCTATTTATCTACTTATATTACAACTTAGAAGGATGCACGGATAATGTTTGTAATTTTTATTTTCTTGAAAATTTTATAATTTGGATGCAATGAGTTTAATCCATTACACTTGAATTTATAATGCACGGATAAGTAAATGATCAGTTATACTTGAATAAAATGAGAACGGTGTTATAACGAAAACAGTGAATTTTTAAACAGATCATCTTCTATAAATATGAAATCAATCAACTATTGATATCATTGAACCCTAACTAAATTGCTATACTTTTATTGGAATAAGTCCAGCGAGATAGTATCTTTACTGAGTTTTCCATACAAACAAGCATTGACTTGAACAGTCCTTGTGAGTATCTTGGCAACGCTCCGCTCCTCAGGGCCCGACGGAGCTCACTCGGGGATAGTTGCTTTACCAATATAAGTCCTTTACGTGAGTTTGTTGAAATTGGTAGCCAGTAGGAGTGAAAATAGGTCAGACCAGGCCAAGCCTTGGCCTAGTTTAGGATGAATAGGTTTGAGTCTGGCCTGTTATTTATGAGAGGCTTTGAAATGGGCTTAGGTCTGACCTTTTTAGCTAAATAGGTTGGGCTTTCGGCCTTTCAAAAGCCTATTTAAGCCTATCAAATGTAAAAGTCTATTTAGGCTTGCGTTGTACAAAGCATGTTTAGGCCTACGTAGTACAAAACCTATTTAACAGAAAGGACAATACATAATCTTAACAAGATCCACCAACAATGAAAAATTAATCCTTAATCCATCCACAATTAAAACTGAAATACAAAAGACATAAACTTTCAAACTTCTCAAATCTTCATACAACACAACTAATATAAAAAGTTTCAAAATATGATCAATAATCTTGAATTCGTCCCTTGTTCTTTCACGAAATCCTTCAAAAAAAACATATAGATTAGACATAAGGATCATATATACACTATTTCGTAAATACAATCCTAAAAACCACCTTATCCATAATAACAATATCAAAGGTGGGTATGAGTTTGGATTTAGGATTAAAGGGGGTATCGATTTGGGTTGGTGAAAATGAACACAACTTTTTGCCTTTAAAAATTGATACCAAGCATTCTGCTTAAGAATTTATAATCGAAAAAGTATGAATCGTTTTCTAGATCTCAATATGGATTATTTTAACAGCCAGCTTGAGCATGGAGTATGACATTGAGTGTTAATAGTTTTCTTTCTAATACAAAAACATACCAGTGATGCAATGAACAAGGATTTATGTTATATCTTAATTCTGAGAAGTCAAAATAAATAAAACCAAAACGTTAATCGCCCTAACAACAAAACTATTTAACTAGTACTTTGTATTTTATTTTTGGTTATGTACAAATATAATAACAAAATAATTTTTCAACGGAAAAATCACAAAAGCATAAGATAATAATATATCAGCATCAACCAACAAATTATAAAACACAAATAAGAAATTTACTTTCACAATTACATTTATGCAAAAGTGAAGGCAATGACAGATAATAAGAAAAGCACAATTAAAAATCCAATCAAGCATAAGCATGAAAGAATTAAAAACCCAATCGATATAGGGTTTATGTGCTTCAACCACTTCTTTTTGGATAAAGGGTCTTCCAATAAACCAAGAGCAAGGCTCAATGGAAAATTAATTTTAACCCTATCACAGCAATAACAACAATGAAAAATAAATTTTGTCGTCCTGAACTATTAAATTTTATTTTTTGAACTATTTGGATTATATTTATTATGTTGAGTTATCGAATTTCGTATTTTCTTTTTATATTGAGTCCTCAAACTTTAGACGTGTTGTCGATGTATTTAAAGTAAAAATACACTCGAATCCTAATAAAGTAGATAAAAAGCACTAATATGGGAAATTATGAAAAAGTCTTCAAAATTAATTATAATTTCGATGGCTCAACACTACAAACTTAAAAACATATTCGAATATTCTATATAACATAATTTAATAGTTGAGAACCCAAAAAAACTATTTCTTTTTGGGAATAATAATGAAAGTAGAAGAAGGTGGCACATGCAAGGAAAGATGAGCATTTTGCATAATCAACGGGCGGGAACAACGTGCACATGACAAAGACGCCTACGTTTTTGTCTACCAACTAATCGATTTTATTCTTTCATTTGTTTTTCTTTGGTCAAAGGAAAGCCACCTAATTTGGATTTTGCCCACCCTACTTCCCTTTAAATGGTAATTATTTTTTCTAAAGAAAAATCCGATTATTTATAGATAAAATTATAGACTTTGGGTCTGTGCCAATTTAACTAAAAAGTTTAATTTACTTAATCCAGAAATGAATCCCCTGAGGCGGTGCACAACACCATGTTGTGCATTGCACCATCATCCTAACTTTTAAAAATGGTGTTGTGCACATCATCCTAACCTTTAAAAATCAAATATAAAAAAAAAAGAACATGTAAAATGTGTTTGTGGTGTAGATCAACACAACATCCTCTGTTGTTTTAATAATACACTAGAGTAGAGAATCTCAATCCCTTAATCCCACGCCCTATTGTAAATTGGACATCTTTAACGTTGTAAAATGCGCATCCCAAAAAAAAAACATAACTAATAGTCAATAATTTTTCAATATGCACTCATATTCAGATACATTAAAATGATGCCGTATTTTGCTTATTTTTTAAAATTTGGCTTAGGAAAGAGAGACAATTTTTCCCAAGTTATCACAACACACTAGCACGAATCTCTATGCGCCTAATTCGTCTAGGATTGGCTGTAAGGTGTTAAATTGAGTTGGTTCAAATTTCAAATCAAAATTTGTTTAAAAAAACAATAGATATTGATAATTTTTTTCGCAATTAGAAGTAGTTAAACATCTTAGTTATTATTGATAGAAAATTTTCAAAAAAGTGATAATTTGACACTAAAAATAATATTAGAAGTGATATTATTTGAGAAATATGGTAAAAGCATCGTGGAACTGACAATGAAATACATAGTTTACACGAGACTCATGCACGGACCAACATTACGTGGTCATTACAAATGTATCGTATAAATGAATTTGGATCTCCTGATTTGTTTTTAACACAAAGGAAAAAAACATAGCAGGGGTTGTTGTGCTAATTCACACCCTTCATTTTTTTTAAAAAAAGAAAAAGCAACAAAATGTGATGGAGTGAGTGATAGAGTTGTCAAACGGGTTGGGCCGACCCAACATGATTGAAGCCCGTCCCACAAAAAAGACGAGTTTAGTGGGTCGAGCTTGCCTATATTTAGTGGGCTTGAATTGGGCTTTGTTGGGGATAAAAATTGTCCCGGCCCAATAACATAAGGACACTTACAAGGCCCACGATACCCACCACAGAGCGGGGGCAGAAGCAGCCCATCAACGTCGACCCACGCCCCAACTCGGACTGGACTTCAACTCATGCACCCATAACCGCCCCTGAATATCGTTGAGTACGATCCCAACACGACCTAGGAGGAATCTGCCCATTAACCCCTCCATTGTAATTAACAGATCTCCCGTATAAATAGGACCTCTTCTTGCTAAGGAAGGGGACACGACAATCATTCACATAACTCTTAAAAGTATTACTATTCTCTTTACTTGCTATTGTTTGCAGGAAGTTCTTTACATTCATATATTGTAATTTCACCACAACAGGTTTTTTTCCAAATCTAGGCCTGGGACCACTGAAACCCACGCCCACCTTAGATCAATCTTCATTTTTATATTTTTTTCTTAAATTTTTAACTAATATTAAGATCTTTTTTACTAATTTGACAACATAAAAACTTGATTTGAAGTGTCGAAATTAAATTATACATATTTCGACACAAATGGTTAGAAAGAAATTGACGTATTCTTTAAAAAAGAATGTGTAAAAATTAAGAATTAAAAAATATCTTCTTGCCCACCTTAGGCCTACCTCAGACTCACCTTAGGCCCGTCTCAAGTCTGACTCAAACTCAGCTCAGGCCAGACCCACCTCACTAGTGGTCCTGGGCTGATGGAGTCTGAGATTTGCGTTCGCATTTCACAGCTTTTTCCATTCGTTTTGCTTCTGCGTGATTCTGAGCTACGATCCGAATCTTAATTCCGTGCAAGAATCGTATCATGGGTCTTAATTTCGTGCAAGAATCGTATCATGGGTCGTGCTGGGCCTCTCTCTTGGTGGGCCTACCCGGGCAACTATACGGAGTGAGATGAAGGCTACCCAACATCCCCTGCTATCCAAATCCTATAAAAATTCTCCATATTATCTTCACTTCGTGTTGTCAACATTT
>AYJT01100849.1:0-23928 GCA_001278415.1 Ocimum tenuiflorum | reverse complement strand
ATATATATATGGTGTGGAAGAATCAATGCCAGCAATGAATCGTTGACTCTTTATCGATCTGATCTAACTTAATCGACTGACAAATTAAAATAAATTAATATAATCATGACCAGCTTGACTATATAAATATTTACACCTTTTCACATTGTTTCTAATGTTGTACACACTGTAATTAATGAAACATTGTATAATATGTGTGGAATTTAATTACGTGTATATATTACATGTACTAGTACGATGAGTATTTAAATGTGACAGACGTGTTTTTTGACCACCTAAATAATTTACACGATTAATCAATACCCAATTCGAAAACTCAACTCATTTTCTTCAATTCCAAATTGAAACTCATATTCTTTCTCAATTCTCATCTTTTCAATTTTATCTCCATCGGTCAGCTTTCTCCTCTATCACCACTCCATTTCCACCATAGCAGTATGATTTGGTGCATGTTGGTTCGTGTTGCAACTATACTTGTAAATTTACTCGCATGCTCTGTAAATTATACCAGCATTGAATGAAAATTGGTTGGTTTTTTTTTTTTTTCTTTTGTTGATTTGAGAGAAAAAGCAGAGAGGAATTTTGAATTTTTTCAAGAAATTTTTTGTTAAAAAAGTGAAGTGAAGTTTTGTAAAAGAGAATAAGCAAACAAGCACACTAAAATTGAAGCCTTTTACCTCAAGCATAACGTTGTTTTTTATTTTATTCAAAGTATTAGTTCAAATATTTCATAAATTCTCCTTGATTTTATTCAAATTATTACTCAGATCATCAAGATTAATTGTTGAAATCGTTTTTAAAATTTTACATATTGTATTCTCATAATTTTAGGGAAGAATCATATTATTGGACTAACATGATTCGGTTCACACATACTTGTAATACCAATTTTCGGGTATTTGATCAGATTCCCTGCTTGTTTTAATGGACGAAAATTTAAGAATTTTCGTTGAAGGTGATGTCAGCAATGACTTGGCCTAAATTTCCCCAATTACACTATGTCCCTACCAAGAATTTGACCTAATTTTAACCAACATGAATTGATCTAAAAACTCGGTTTGGATACACTGTTATACAACGATATTATACATTGTATCACATTACTTAAATGATTGACAAGTGTACAAATCAATGGAGATAAATCGCGTCCCTAATAAAGAAATATTCTATCATAATTACGCTCCCTTAGTTGATACACTTGTCAATCATCCAAACAATGTAACACAATGTGTAACATCATTGTGTAACAAAAGATCCGGAGTGCTAAAAGCTACACCACATATACGTATATAACTTTTATTTACTCATTCTTATGTTACAACTAGTGTTATTATTATTATATTTTAGCAAGGTTTTATGGCTTAGAGTTTAGTTTATTACTTCAACTCATAGGGCTCTTGAAAAAAGCTCATTTAATAGGATTTATTATTACCTATTAATGTATACAATATTTTTTATTTTTGTTAATTATTGATTATTAGAATCGATAATCTATATTTATATTTTTAATAATAATCATATAGCCTAATTTGGAGTTGAAATCGATAACTCGTGCGAATTTGAGTTAGGTATTCATCATATTTGGGCATTAGGGACGAAAATAGATAGCATCGAAGTAGATTTTGTCTTACTAGACCGTTGTTAGTATAAAGTAAGGAGATATCTGATTTGACTATCATATGCCATTGAATTTTATCTAGATTCAAATTATCGAATGAGTCGGGCTTAAAACATTTCAAAAGCATGTAAAAAAGTAAATTAAAATGTTTTTTTCAAAAAAATTGTATAATAACTTATATAAATATAGGAGAATTATTGATTTAGAACCTGAAAAGAAATTTATTTGTCGATTTAGGACCCAAAAGATCGTTAGATTTTTTATTCGGAACCCAAAAGATCACAAGACTTTCGATTCATAACCTCCATATTTAATGATGTTAGTAAGTTATCCAACGAAAGATGATGCGATCGTTATTTATCGTGAAGAAACGACTTCAATTAAATTGAAGAGAAAAATAGTAAAAAACTTGTTAAAGAAATTAATTACCGCAAATAAGAAAAGACAACGGCTGCAATTTTATGAATTTGTGAGAGAATTATAGTTGCAATTTTATAAATTTGATGTTGTTTTTTAATTTAATTTAATTGTGGAGTAACGTGGATATGTAACAACCACATCATCTTTTATTGGATGGCTTATTAGCACCGTTAAATATGGAGGTCTTGATTCGAGTATCTTGTGATCTTTTGGGTCCTGAATTGAAATCTTGCAATCTTTCGGATACTAGATAGGCAATCAATCTTTCGGGTCTTAAATCGATAGATAAATCATCTTTCGGGTCCTATATCGATAATTCTTCTATAAATATGTTAGTGTATAAACCGGTTGGCCTAATGTTAGGAATTATGTTTAGTTTTACTGATGTAAACCCCAAGATGATAAAAGATTCTTAGACTTAGATCTTGTATTAGGTTAGGAGTTAGGATTGATGTATAGTTAGGACAATTGAGAGTTGAAGAACTGAAGATTGAAGAGTTGAAGAGTCCAAGACCGAAGATCAAGTCAGAGAATCCAGAACTGATAAGGAATTCAATTCTGAGGGACCAATACTTAAGAGCAAACCCGGTCCTGTGAAGATCTGAACTGTGACAAAAGACCCAATTTAGAGGTTCCAGAGCACCCAGTCTCAAGAGTAAATTGAGACGGTTCTGTGATCATACAACTGAAAGTTTTTAGAGGAAGAATTGTTTCAGCAGTCTGACCAGCTTCAAAGAAGAAAGTTAAAAACCAAGCTGCTCTAAGAAGACATAGTCAGCTGCAACTTATCAAAGAACCAAGCCAGCTGACCAGATCCAACAAGTAATATGAGAGTCAGATGTGTCAGAAGAGTTAGTAGGAATGTGAGTAACGGTTAGCTGACTACATATCAACGGTCGGATTTATAACAAGAAACCATAAATACCAAATGAGACGAGATAAATTTGAGAGGGAATTTGCAACATAAGAAGAATATCATGAAGATCAAAGCTCAAAACCATATCCTCCGAAATCTGCATAAAGCCACTCATATAAAGCAGATTCTGTGATACTTCCTCAAACAACTAACCCAGCCTGTTCATAACGAACGCAAACCTTCAACCTGAGTAGGACGTGGTGAGCAAGGATCCAGGAGGAGATCGAAGTTCCATTCAACGTCGTGCCTCAGTCCTCAAGTTGCGATGTTCGACGACTGAGAAGATTATCTTATTGTAATCCATGTTTAAAAACACCGCGTACCTTAAGTTAATAGTAAATACCCTTCTAGTTGACGAAGGAAGAGAGGACGTAGGAGTGATATCTCCGAACCTTTAAGAAAACCAACTGCCTTAAGATTAAAACTTGTCAGTCTTGTCATTGCATAACTGACTCGTATACTTGAAACTCATCCTTAAAGTTCAACTAGACAACATAAACTTTTTCTATAAGTTCTGAATAGCTCAACTCGAGTTCGAAGGACATCAATGAGTCTACAATTAATTCTGCACTAAAAATTGTATATACTCTGATTATTGATGAATGGGACAAACACATAACATGCTTGACGGATTTTTTTTTTTTACCTATGTCTACATCTATTTGCTTATATAGACTCAAAAATATCTGATTCCAATTTAATTTTTTTTTATAAATAAGTCAGACCCAACTATAATCCTCAAATACTTGCCACGTAATATAATCTGTTTCAACATGAGCTTTTAACTTATAGATGGCTACAATAACGATCACATGCAGTCATGTAATTGCAATATTAAAACGCATGATCAATATTGGTGTTTAATGTTGGCTAATTACGAGTCAAGACTTAACTTCATTAATGGTCTTAACTACTCTTTACCAATGCAAGTGGGGCTAATCTTGCAAAGATATTTTATTCCATAAGATATTCTAGAAATCATTATTTAATTAAATTGTGTTGAACAACAACTCATCGTATGAAATAAACTACTCGAACCCCTTAGTATTTTGGTCTGGCCAAACGAATTCACATGCCATTGATATAAATATCTCTTTCTTTCCTCATTTTTCAAAATAATGCTTTAATCAATAGGGAAGTTACGAGTCCGAATTAAATAAACAACTCACTAATCCAACGTAAAATTAGGAACTTGCACGTGTGATGGATTCTTGGTAAGATCGTAGAAAATAGGGGTGTGATCAAACTGAGTCGAGTAGTGAGGTGATCGAATTTTGTTTGTGAAACTTTTATTGAGTTCGAGCTCGGTTGAGATTTTTAGTAGGATCGAGCTTGATTATGGAAGTCTGAGTTCGATTTGAAATCGACTCGAGCTTTATTCGTCAAAATATTTGTCGAACTCAAGTTCGAGTTTGAGGTCAGGTTTATTCACATATTAATTTTCTTTCAACTTGTGTAAATAAGTCGAGATGGGTGGAATAGCAAAATGATCGAGTTTGATTCGTAAAAAATAGACTAGGATCGAGCTCAACTCAAGATATAGTCAAGTTTGATGTACCCTTAATATCTTGATTGACTAATAGTTTTATAGTCATCTAGATTGTGGACAACATTCTTTCACCACATATGTGGGACAATTATAAGTAAGAACCTGCGAGCTCGAATTCGCATATGTTTGAGAGCTTAGCCAAATGAATACACCCAAATTCGAGCACAATTCGAGGCTCGAACTCGGTTTATTTACTAGATGATTGGGATTCAAATGTTTTTGAGTTGATAACTCACGAGTAGCTCAGCTCATTTACAACCCTGCTAGGTAATTAGATGCGAGGGCTCAACTGACAATTGATATTGGAACTCCCACATTAAGACTCTTGATCGAATACCTTTATCAAAGATTTTTTTTGTTGTCCGCTGGCCCACAATTAGACACTTTTATTTAGAAGCCAAGAAAATAAATTGTAGTCCAAAATTTGTGTTTATTTGGCCTTAACATAACTAAAAATTATAGATTTATCCTTAATGTGTAACTAAATGGTATTCCTTACCCATTATTAGTGACACTGCGAGAGATTCGGGCTCAAATTCTTCCTGTCCAAATATTCCCCAACCCTAAAATTCTCTATATTATTAACCCAAATAAATACGAATAATGAAAACTCGATCATGGTAAGAGATTAGATTATCATAACACCAAAATGGATAAAATAAATTTTGGACTAGTCAAACAATGAATCTTCTGTCAACTAATACCGCGGCCAAGGATAAAATGCACGCACTAAATTAGCACCCATTCCTAACAATTTCAAATAAACTTCTTTATGCCATCTAATAACAAGCAAACTATCTCACACACGCAACACACACACACATATACACCGTTGATTTTTGTAAATCAAATTGTTGTGATTTTTTTTTTAATTGTTAAATATTTGGGTTGAACTAGAAAGCATTTTACTAGTACTAAAAATTAGAAAAAAATGATACTTTTTTCTTTTTCAAATGAAAACTTTTTTCTTTTTCAAATGAAACAATGATATTTTTCATTTCCAGTTAGTATGATCAAAAGTCTACTATCTTTATCATGATCTTAAAATTCAAGGATTCGAATCTATGAGTTGGGTTTATTGTAATATTGTAAAAAAAAAATTAGCATAATTGAAATATATGTTAAATAAAAAAGAAAAATCAATCATTCAGCCCTCCATAATCAATAATCGAGATTAATCACATATTATTTGATCTTGCTCCATACACATTATGTTACATTGTACGAATTCGTTACATTTATATCAATTAAGGGAGATTCTTTAATTATGATATAATCTTTCTTTAACGCGATTTATCGTCATTGATTTGTACACGCATCAATAATCCAAAAAATATAATATAATATGTAACATTATTATATAACAGGAGATCCGACCGCATATAATATGGAGATTTTAGGAAATATTTTGAATAAAAGTTGCTAGTCTACTTGATATTGCATGTTGCTGTCACATGAGCAAGTTGCCTCTCCGTTAGACCCAAAATTCAACGGAATAATCTAGTGTCACAATCTAAGTCAATGACCAGAAACTTAAGGCACTGTCACACATTTCAAAAGTTACTTACTTCGGAAAATTAAATACAGACAAAAGCAAAATTGGAAGTCGACATATTTTTGTCAAAAATAGACTCTATTTAATTCTTTTAAAAGAAATCCCTATTTACTATACATTTCAACCACTATATATATGTTCACACTTACAAAGCGGCGGCACCCCACATGTGTATGCATGACTTATGAATTTAATTATTAATTTAGGTAGCAAACACAAAGATTGTGGAACAAATATTTTAGGGTTTTAGGATTCTAACTCTTGGAATTCAAATATTCTTATAGTGCGAAAGCTCATGCCCAACATTTGAGCTAGTTGCAATATGAATAATATGTGTGACTAAAGATTGAGTTGCAAGATTGTATAGTTGTTGTATACTGCAAATTTGGCACATCCCATGATTTATCTAGTGATTAATAAGTTTCTTTGAATAAAACAAAAGAATAAAGATTGAACCACCCATTTCACTATTTGCATGATTGTATAGTTATTATACCAAGTTTAAGAGTATAAACTCGGATTTGGGAGTTTTAGTAGGATTGATTAGCTTAAAAGTTTGTGTAAATGACCAACTTTGGACTTTAATTTCTCGCCTACTGGTGTTGGGGAACAAGATAATTCGGTTCACAAGAGTTTATGATGCATGATGTTCAGTTGATGAAGTCCAAGAACGTTCGAGAAACTGAAGTCGAGATCTGTGGATTGAGGCCCAATAATCGCCCTCGAACTCTTTAGGGAAAAATCAAGCACAATATCATATAAGTTGGGGCACTTTCCTTATTCATAGGATATTTTTCACATCGATTAGCATTAGAAATATCCGATATACTTCTATTAATATATTTTCCTACAATCTAATTTCATTTAAATTATTCAGAATTCATTTATAAAATTCCTGCAATACGTCCATCTTGGGACAATTCATAGGTTGGACAAAAATTTTCATTGAAACTTTTTTCCTTAACTTTATATATGCGGTCGGATGAATAGATAATAATTTATATTATGATTTATATTATTTATGGATATACAATAAATATATTTTTGAATACTCACTAAAAATGTATACATAAAGATAGTTTTGCTAACAGCGAGGATTTGATTTTTCTTTTTTTTTTATATTCTGTATTGTTTAATAAGCCTAAATATATCTCTAAATTTTAAAGAGAAAATACAGGCCTAGGACGTCCATCCTATGAACAATCGTTGGCCTATTGGCTCAACTGCTGCCGGCTATATTTTTTAGTATTTGTATAATATTTTTTGGAATTATCATGGGGTCAAACGCCACCATAGCATTTGGTGGCGTTGCCCCAAAACTTGAAATCGAAAAGAAAATAAATATATCAAGATCATATATTTATAAGTTACAATATAAATTGATCATATGTTATTTAATTCTTTTCAAGATTAAATATTCGATAATCTAAAATTAAACTATGAATTGGTTGTAACTTAGGAGCTTTGTAATACCACTTTATTGGAGAGCTCTCACAGTAATTTGTTGCCTATAGGAATATACTAATTTGACGTGGACATGATTTAAGTGAGAGAGGTGGGAAAGATCACAAATATTTAGAAGTAAATTATTCAACTCCACTCTATTCGGGCCCAAGGAATGCAAAATTATGCTACTTATATTTATAGTTAACATAGCAGGATACTAAAAATTTCTACATCATTTCTACACTAATTTTCTCTTATGTATATATTATTTTATTCTAGACTCTTGTTACTTTCTCCCCCTCCTTGAATGCATTTTTAAAACATTGTACATATTTTCATATAAAGTCGTCATAATTTCATAAACTTTTCTTCTTTTTTTTTCATTTTTCTCAAAATATATTTATTTTTCATAAACCAAATATATAACAAGTAATATGCATCCACCAATCCGCTCATTGAGAAATCACGGAAGAAAGTTGGAACCCAGTTGTTTCTTGCCTCATACATTATTTTGAACCATAGATTTTATTCGAACCATATTTTTCCATTATAACTGATCAAATTCCTTAGGCTCAATCATCTCTGACCACACACAAGAGTTCAACTCCTTAAACTCATTATTATCTGCATGCAATTCTTTGGCGACGAGTCCAACCAAGAACACGTTCTATAGGCCGATTCATGACTAAATCTTGATTCGTAATTATTAAACGAGGCATTGCCCCATGCAAGAAACAAACTTCTTGAATAACCATGTAAATGAATCAACATCCTCCTTAAATAACAACTCTGCTGCAAAAGCGACTGGTCTTTCATGATTATCCTAACCGGTGAAAGGTGCAAAAATCATATAGTACCTATAAGAAAATGTAATAATTAATTTATATATAATATCAAAACTTGCATATTGTAATTATTAAATTATGCATTTGTAATGTAAAATAATATCGTCCAAGCATTATATATTATTACTTGATTGTAGAGTAGGCAGCATGTGAAAAGATCTTTTTGCTATAGGGTCACACCAAAAAAGATGCATCAACTTGTCCTCTTCATCTATCTCATAATCAAAAGAAAATGAGTCACAAATCTTCTTCTTTTTCTTCATTGGAAGCTGTTGTGGGCCAAAATATTCGCTCAAATCTCAACAGCAGATCATAAGACTAAAATACCGGCTTCGTGGGTAATGCTGCGAAACTATCCCATCAGCTGGCCTTTCAAACCCTCTCCAGGCCTCGAAGGACCTCATTGAAGAATTTAGCATGAGTGTTGTGCCTCGAAGGCTTTCAGGGTTCGAATCTAGCACAAGCGCCAGGCTTCGAAGCCTCTCCGGGTTCAAGCACGAGATTCTCAGAATGCGCGGCCACACTGGAAGGATCAAGCATGATTCCTTTGCTGACTCAACATAGGGGAGAAACATGTGACTCCAACCTCTTCAACTGTATTTGCATATTGCCCCCTAGGATATTTGCAAATTAGGCCCTTAGCTTAGGAATTATTTGGATTCACTCAATGTAACAGTATAAATATTGCATTCACACCGTACACGTACAAGTTATTTCACGCTATCTACACACTGCATTCACCCATCACCATCTCCGACGGGTCTGTCGTCGAGAAACATTATAATTTCACTAAATTACTGTATAAAATATAAATTCGTTCCGGAAGATTATAAACCTTTTCCTGAAAATCGCGGTGTTCGATTTAATTTCCCGATTTACTCTCCATCCCTGCTGGTTTCTTACTCAAGTAATACTCACTACAATATAAAATTATTGGAACAAAATATTGTAGTATCTTTGACATAGTTATTAATTGAAAATTTCCTTGTTTACTAGTTTAGTAGAAATATATCTTTTGCTCTTACACAAATTTTTTATCCATAAAAATCGTGTTAGTTTAATAGTCATCCGATCATTTAAATCAACTACCCAAATTAGTCTTAATTAACACATAGGAATGTGCACCTCTATGTGATAACTCATTTTCATATAATAACGTATAATTCACATTATTATATATTATTTAATACATTATTAGTTAATAAGATTGTCATTATTGTATTTTTACAAATAATAATAAATTATTATATGATAATGATCTTAATACAATAATGGTCAATTAATTACATAATAAGATACTAAAGAACACGTAACAATTAACAATGATTTAATTATTAAGTTAACACGTTAAGAAGAGTTATTATTTGAATATGAGTATATACACATATATAGAGATTCATATTCAAATAATAACTCTTTCTATATATATAATATAAGTTTGATATAATATAATAAAACTGCTTGGTTTGATAATGTGTAAAATCTCGGTCTTTCATTCTCGTGATCAAGCAGCCTAGATTGTATGGATCTCTATTTTTTAAATCGCGTTCTAGCGTATTAAGGTAAAAAAAAAAAAAGTTTTTTAAAAAAAAAGATAAGATGCTATTTTCTCTCTCTTCTTTTTTTCTCGCTCTCCTCTAAAATTACATAAAACATCAAATTAATATATTTCATTTGATTTAAATTATTTTTTCGTGTATCATATATCAAATTAAAGGAAATTTCATGATATTTTAAATAAAATACTAATTGTGTATGTTTATTTGAAAAAAATTCAGACGAAAAATAAGAATTTGTGATAAATGCGTAATGCTAAACCAAATAATGCATTTGGAGACTTACGTAAATCGACTTTAACTTTTAATTATTTCCAAATTTTTTAAATATTGGATGTTATGGGGTATAAATGTCTTGTACAATAATTTTAAATATTAATTAAATTTTAAGGGTTATTAGGAGTAAAATGGAGATTTCAAATAAAATAATCAATAAATAAATACAAAAGACCAATTTGCAATATATTTAGATTTGACGTCGCGTGTGTGTATATTCACAATTATGAATTCAAATTCCGTCAATATTTTTGGATTTGATGTAATCTGCATAAATAATAAATCATCTTGGCATTTAATTCTAATTGATCAAGGACCAAGGGTTAATTTAATCAGTCAATTTTCTCAAAAGAAAAATTTAATCAGTCAAGGTTTTAGCGCATTATAATCTTATTTCAGCCCATTGAATGTTTTTTTTTATATAAACACCGGTCTCTCACCTACTTAAAAGTGAAAAATGTCGATTCGTCTAAATACGAATGATTAACCATTGAATGTTACATATATCAAAATGCAAGATATTAAAACTCGGTTCGTCTGCTTTTTTTTTCAAAAAAAAGTTATTCTTTCTAAATTAAATTCAATAATTTTTTTTATACTTCATGTTTTAAAACAAGCTAAGATAGCCTAAAATGGAAATAAATGTTGTTCTCATTGATGTGGCAAAAATCCATGTGGGTCTGAGAGGCCCATCTCGCAACTCATTTCGGGGGACAAACGGGCCTCTTACTCAAACTCTTTTTTACGTTATCAAGGCCATAACCAATACTCTTTTATAGGACACGAAAAAGAATATAAATTATATATGTACACGTAGTCTTCATTCGTTTTGTATTTTAAAAAAGCGAAGTATCATAAAAAATTATGAAAATTCATCTGTTTGCATGTTTTAGTTAAGAAGAGAAAAAAATAGATATAAAATTCGCATTTACTTTGGATAGAATTATTTTTTTTAATTATGAAATGTACTTTTTCCTAAGAAGATATAAACAAACGGACGCTTACATGTCCAAAATAGATAATAATATCTCCTTCACTTATTTTCAAGTAAATTCACGGTGGTGGAGGATTGGTGAATCATAAACCTTTCTCATTGAAGAGTAAATGAAAGTTCACGGCGGTACTTTAGGATTGAATTCAAACTTTTGATATTTTTAAGATGAACAAATATAAAATATCTAGATTTATATTTACCTTTATGCTTTGATACTTCTAGTTTTGTTGAGAATAAATATCAAATAATTATGAATTGACTAATTGAGTGAGTTTAAATTATGGATTAGGTTCCTCTATTGTACATATAACATAGCAGGGTGCGTTGTATTGTATATGACAACACAAAATTTTGCATGCGACAATATAAAATATTTCATACGACAATACAATCATATACATAGCATATGCACACATTGCATGGCCGTTTGCAACACATTGCATTGTCTATTGTGCTAAATGCACAGCAGATGATCCCGATCCCCAAATTACATATTTCAGTTCAAAGATCATGAGCATGATTTCCGTCCACGTGTCATCCGTTTCCGATTTCAGAACCCACCGGCCGGACCCACCACTTCCCCATGAAATCAGATCAACGGCCCGCAATAGGACACGTCACATCCTTCCGATCTCTTCCGCAGATATTTTACAGGTGAATTTCAGCAGACGATATTTCATTTCCTTCGATATAAATATCAAACAAAGCACCCCGAAAGTGCAGTAGCATTTTAGCAAGTTCGCGAAAATGGTTTCTTCCTCGCAAAGCTTCGCATCTCTTTTCTTCTTCGGCCTCCTCCTGTTCTCGCCGATCGCCTCGGTCGTCGGATTCCTCCGCGCGCCGCGGAATCCGGCGTTGGTTTCTGTTGAGCGGATGATTCACGACCTCAATTTGTTCCCTAACCATCCGATCAACATCGTTGACGGCGAGGTTGCTCCTTCCGGCGCTGGGAAGATCGTCGAGAGGCGATTGAAGTTTCCGGATTCGGTCGATCCAAATGCAGCTGAGCAACTAGGTCAGCATGCCGGCTACTACAAGATTGAGCATTCTCATGGCGCCAGGTTAACTACTTCACAAATTGACTTGAAAGCTCTTACTCTGCGAGTTGTTTTTTTTATCGTCGTTAGTTTATAATCGGTGACTGATTAGGTTTAGTAGAAAATTTGGAGAATTCTGACCTATTGTGTGACTACTTTTTGTTGATCGTCTGTGATTTTACCCCAATTTTGGGTGCGATAAACGTTTTTACAGTCATATGCCTCAATACGATTAAGTAATCTGGTCTGTTCAAACTGATTCAGCTACTTTTGAAGCATTATGACTGTTAAGTGGTATTCTGATTCGTTTTTACTTCGCTGTGGCTGAGGATTTACTACATGTTTTCAGTAAATTCCAAATGTATTAGTCAAAAGTGAGGCGAAACTCCTTTCCTTTTGCGTTCGCTTTCTTCCATTTCAGATACTTCTGAATGGATTTGGTTCTATTTTTAAATGTGAAGCACAATTTGCACTTACTTGATGCTAAATGCGGGTCTTCCAATCTGACCAGCTGGTGTTTATGTGTCGTCATTGATTTTTACGTGAGGTTAATCTGCTCTGATTCTTAACTTGGACATGGAGCATTTTCTATTGTCATGGTCTGGCTGACAATTAAAAACACAGATGGCTATATATCCTGGCACAAACTTTGTTGACTTCATGAGCAGTGATAACTGGAGATATATATTTTCTTTTCAACCTACAAATTTGCCCTATTCTACGACATTTTTTATCGATTATGTGGGATGAATGATAATAACATTTCCAGTATGTTTGTATGTCAAGATCATAATGTTTTCTGTGCAAATTATGTAACTTTCTGTATCCAATTTACCTTCTGTAGCCTATTTGCCCTAATAAACCTGGTGATTAAACTTAGATTATGTGGTTTTATGATTGCAGGATGTTCTACTTCTTCTTTGAATCTCGCAATAGCACCACAGACCCTGTTGTTATCTGGTTGACTGGTGGGCCAGGTTGTAGCAGCGAGATGGCTCTTTTCTATGAGAATGGGCCTTTCTCTATTGCCAATAATCTATCTCTTGTGAGGAATGAGTATGGATGGAACCAGGTATTGTCCTTGATTAATTATGTGATTAAAACATATAGTACGTTCTGAATTTGTTAAAATCCTTATATTGCTATAATTTCTAGTGCCATTCTTGATCTGCTGAATTAGGTACTCATAGTCCCTGATATGTCAAGCATATATTCAATTGTCGATTGTTGGAGTGGTTTTTGAATTTCTTTGATGATTTTTCAGGTTTCGAATATCATATTTGTTGACCAACCTATTGGAACTGGGTTTAGCTACAGTTCTGACAAACGCGACATTCGACATGATGAGAATGGCGTCAGTGATGACTTATATGACTTTATACAGGTTTGTTTTGTTGGTTTTCTTTTTGCACTTTCCCATAGAAGTGCATCTTGTCTTTGTTATGCTACATGTTTCTCTGAAGGAAATTGAATTTGACTACATCCATCATAATTGTTCACATGCTAGACATTCAAGCAGAAAATTGGATTAATTAAAAGAAATTAAAAACATAGTTTAGAGACAGGAGGTGCCAATTAAATGTCCATTCCTTGAGCTTTTTCATAAAATTCATTGAGATAAGTGTGATAGTTCAGGTTGTAAGTGTGTGGTTTCCCTTAAGAAAGTTAACCCTTTAGACCCATATATATTTGCCACTCACAAGATGTGCCGAAAAGTTAAAACCGGCAATGGGTTGATATTCATCTGAAAGAAAATCATTGTTTCCAGAGATGAAAAGAATAGGCTAATGGCAGGGTGCTTTAAAGTGCATATGTTGTTTTTGTCTGCTCAGATGGAGGAGTTCAGATAGTTATAAATTGAGAGCTAGAAAGAATTTGACTCGAGATCAATAATGTTCAGTTTCGCCTTAGAGACTAGAATAAACTGTTGGTTTCTACATTTACAAAATTAGCCAAGTGTGTTTCCATGAAAACATTTTTCAAGCAGCAATTAAGCTATTTAATCTTAAAAATTAAATTTGAAATGTCGAAGGATGCACAGACTGGTCAATTTTCTTGAAGTTCTGTTTGGTTAAATTCTGGTAACGTGAAAAGATCCAATATTTACTTTTCTGATGAAATAAATGATACGTGATGAAAAAAATTTTTTTTTTTAAAATTTCCAGTGGTTGCAATTCTTTAGCAAGCTTGTGTATGTTGTGTCACTTTCTGATATTAGGATGGAACTTGATTAGACGAGGAAAAATGAAGTGCTATATAAGAATCTCAAATACTAAATAGACAAGAATCTTGACTGCCCTTATGTCTCTGGTGTAGGCTTTCTTTAAAGAGCATCCGACACTGGCACAGAATGACTTTTACATTACTGGAGAGTCATATGCTGGGCACTATATTCCTGCTTTTGCGGCTCGTGTCCACAAAGGAAACAAAGCAGGGGAAGGAACTCATGTGAATCTGAAGGTATTTCCCAGTGCAGAAAGTTGGTCTTTCTGTGGCCATGTTGCTTTTCTTATGTGACTTACCTGCACAGGGATTTGCTATTGGAAATGGTCTTACGGATCCAGCAATCCAGTATGGTGCATATGCTGATTTTGCTCTTGATACGGGACTAGTTACACAATCTGAGCATGATCGTATCAATAAGGTGCTTCCACTGTGTGAAGCAGCCATAAAACTTTGTGGTATTATAATCTTGCCCTTTATGTTACAGTGATTTATGTGTTTTTGTATTATTGTCTCTGCCTGTTTTTTTGTCTTCGCTTAAGTTTTTCAGCCTTTGTTTGTAAATAAAATAGCCGTATATTTTTCTTTATGCTTGGAGTGGCCCCATCTCACCATGCATTGGCTGCTAGTTAGCTCTAAATTCTAATGCTTTTTATTCCACTTGTTTCAGGCACTGATGGAACTATATCATGCATGGCAGCCTACTTTGTCTGCAACACAATATTCAGTTCCATTATTTCACATGCTGGTGACGTGAATGTAAGATATGTGACAACGGTGAATAGTTAGCTGTGATGCTAGAATTGTATAACTTTCTATCTATGGCCAAATGAAAACAATATGTCATAAAGATTAAGGATCATCTACTGATTTATCACTCTGGTGTGTAAGATATGTGATAACAGTGAATAGTTAGCTGTGATGCTATTAATATATTTGCACGAACTCAGATGAAAGAAACTCACTGAACTTTATGATGGAACTTACATAACTCATATGTGGATGAGCAGTTTCAAGCTTTAAATGATAATAGGCTTATGTTACTTCTTCTTCTTTCCGGAGAAGAATGCGTGCTCTGTTACTTGTATATAATAAACCAAAAGTGGGTACAACATTTGCGAAATTAGCATTTCATAATTGACATATGGCATCAGCTTCATTGCAGAGAGACACGAACTTCTAAGCGTAAGAGCCTCATGTGCATGTTATATACAGTTGTACTATTGATGGACTTTCTGATCTTAAAAGCTGTTATTCGATGGTTCATTCTTTTCTCTTGCAGTATTATGATATCAGAAAGAAGTGCATTGGCAGTCTATGCTACGATTTCTCAAACTTGGAGAAGTTCCTTAACCAGCAAACTGTGAGGGATGCTCTTGGAGTTGGAGAAATAGAGTTTGTCTCGTGCAGTCCCACTGTATACCAGGCAATGCTTATGGATTGGATGAGAAATCTTGAAGTTGGTATTCCTGCTCTTCTTGAGGATGGAATAAACATGCTGGTGTATGCTGGAGAATACGATTTGATCTGCAACTGGCTTGGTGAGTCTACTTTATTATCCGAATCTGCTTCACCAGGGATTACCAATCAGCAAAACTTTATCATATTCGACTTCTATGAGCAGGTAATTCAAGATGGGTCCATGCAATGCAGTGGAGCGGTCAGAAGGATTTTGAATCGTCTCCTGAAGTCCCTTTTCAAGTGGATGGTTCAGAAGCAGGATTGTTGACAAGCTACGGACCTCTCAGTTTCTTAAAGGTCTTCAACAGTTTCACACTTCCCCCTCTTCCTTCTCATATTGTAATTGTGTTATTCATCGCTACGTTTATCTCCTATCAGAATGTTTAATCTCTTGCGACAACTTCCATTCTTGAAATAGGTACACGATGCTGGACACATGGTTCCTATGGATCAGCCTAAAGCTGCACTAGAGATGCTGAAGAGGTGGATGGATGGGTCACTCTCCAAATCAACTGCCGAACCGGAAAACCTTGTTTCTTCTATGTGATTATGGAGCTCCGCTTTCGGCAACAAAAAAATGTCTGTATAACTGTTGAGACTGATGGACATGCTACAGCCTCTTGATAGTTTGTAGGTAAACTAATACTGAAAGAATGATATGCAGTTGAAACGGTGGATGCACGAAACTTGTCATATGTTTGATGCATGGCTGCTCTTTTACGAAGCAGTTTATTGCCTTCATTTACTGGAATGATGGTTTCCCCATTGCTAATTAATATTGTCGTTGCTGTCTAGTACTACTTAGGAGATAACTAGTAACTAGTGTTTTGTTGCCCTGCTTTTTCTTTGGTGTCGTTCGTTGTGTTGTTCGAGTAGTTTTATTGGAGAGGAGTATATATTCAATTTTGTTGCCAAAAAAATGAAGACCGAGCACTATACAAACCTTTAGCATGGAATTTTTTCCCCTTTATAGCAGCTTGCAGTTAATAGTATTGTTTTATGTTACTCTGATGTCTCCATATAGATTCGAATCCTTGATTGTTAAGATCATGGAAAATGTACTTACCATTGCACCCCGTGATGGTAGACATTCTTTCAGATCAGGTAATTACTAGAGAGCCCGGAATGAACTCCATCAAGCTCTAGAGGAAGGAAATCCTATATAGTATGAGCACGAATGGATTGTTGCGTCTACAAGTAGGATTGGTTAATCTGGCAAAATAATAACAAATACCAAATAATTGCAAATGGATCTCGTCGTGTCGCTATCGCTATGGGAAAGTATCTAATGTCCCACATCAGTCAGAACAACTATGCAATATTCCACATCAGGTGGAAGTGTATGTTCAGTGGCTGAGTCAAAAGTGTATACAATTATTCAAATGCGTACAATAAATTCTAGATAATTTGGATCAACTATTTCGGCAAGAAATCTAAAAGCATATTAGAAAATGAAGATACGGTCCAAAAACTTTACACAACATAAACACCGCTACGCTCAACAGGAAATTACACCTGCTTTCATCTCAGCTTGTTCAACTTCCACGAATAACATGCACGACGATGCAGCTGCGCCATCTAGCTTGTTCGTGCAGACTGCTTGAGATAAGGGAACTCGTTAACTCAAGAACAGCGATGAAGAAAACACACAAAACTGAGATAAGAGCAGCTATCTCCTAAGATCATTTTTCAGAGAATAGAAAGTATATGATGTAATGGACTTACTAGCATTTCGTGATCCCCCATAATCTCATCTATCAACTCTGCCAAAGGTTTGTCGGCACTATTCGGGACGAGGGCCGCAAAGACAGGAGTTTCCAGCCCTGAGAAGAACATGAAATTAACAGCAAGAATTTTGTGTTTGTTTCAAATCTTGAAACAACCGAAGTTAAAAGTTGTATCGGAGACGATTCAAGTACTGGGAGATGTGCAAACTGGGTCTTATTACAAAATCGCATTGCATCTTCTATTGCACATAGAGATGAATGACACATATGAAACTCACTTCTTATTTACACGTATCGTTCATCTATATTTGCGATAGAAGATGCATCATGCAACGCGGCTTTTTAGTAGAGTTACCATCTTCGATAAGCAAAAATGAAGTGTGTGTTGATTATTGATTACCACTTTCTGGGAAGGCGTCAATGAACATCATCATCTCCTCCCCGGTAAGGCCGGATAGGAAGCATATTCGTGGAAGCGATTTTGCAACCTGCAAACCAGATCATAGACACGCGATCATGAACGTATACATAAATTTGTTCAGCAATAATATCATATATTTCAAGATCTGGAGATCAGAAGTAACATCACTGTGTAAACAATTAAATCTCATTAAATGATATTAGTGAACACACAATCAACAGTGGAACATTTGACTAAAACTAACTTCGGCAACCGAACTCAGACAAAATTCACATGATATTGTACACTACAGAGATTGGTTTACTTAATCAAAATACGAAAGTACAAATATATGCATACAGTCATCTCTAGAAATCTAACCTTCCGCTGTTCCAGAATCGGTTGTTTGGTATTCACTGCTTCCCAGAGTGAACGATCAATCATGTCCTCGGTGCAAAAAATCACCTCCATAAACATTCAAACCGTTAACGTGATATTCGTTAAGACAAGACAATCAACAAATTTTATTTTAGCATTCTACGGTCTATTTCTTTGTTGAAGACCCTCTTAACCAACTGGAATAAAATAAAAATAATAATAATTAAATATATGTTCCGACCAAAATGGGAAAGGGCGAGGGTTAATTAACTTATAATCTGATGATCAAGTTTATTCAGTCAAGGTTATATACATTCTCAAGCGGTTATTCTAGAGTATCTAAATAGATGCTATGTTTGCATACGGATCCCTTGCTTTTTCCATATTTCCCGTTATTTTACGCACAATAATACATAACCACCAATGAACAAGTGAACTAGTTCACTTTTGGACCAAATCTTGTTTACAAGATCGTGTCGTTTGATGTCTCGAACGATTAACTGGACTACACACAAGATTACAATTAACACAACACGTAATGCATATAAAGAGAACATATACGAAAGAATTGGAACATGCAAGACGACAATTTCCAATTCATTTCCCAGTTTCATAATGAAACATATAGGAAGGCCCTCATTTATCTACACAAATTCATTAATCATGACAATGCAATTTGTAGATAACAAATACTACATAAATTTACCTCAAGAAATTCGCCTTCCAGCTCCTTCAAAAACTGTTGTATCTGTAGGAAAGAAAAACATTAAGGGGAGCAACAATATTGATGCAACTAACATCCTATGCATTGGATTATGGCCCACTAGCGAATCTTTTCCAGTTAAAGAATCTCTTTCTAGTTGCTCTCGAACTATCAATCGATTCACTAGAAGAAATATGGGCTTCAGACGGCAACATGCTTGTCCTTCCCTAATCGGGGCTAAAATCTTATGAATTAAAAATGCCAAAGTAGGAATAAGGCTTTATATTATTAGAAATTAGAATTGTCCAAAAGGGATCGACTTATGCTACGTCAAGAAAGTTAACTAGATGCATCAAGAATCAGTCCAAGAAAGGCTTGAAAGAGGAGAAAATAAAAGGATCTTAGTCACAATAAAACACTACCAAATGAAAACCATGAATATTGCAGAGTAATACAGAGAACTAATTGGACCTTTTCTGCTTCTTCGGTCTGAAACCCAAGCAACAATAAAGCCTGAAAGAAACGCAAAAGTGTGAAAATTCATCTGAGTAAGTACAGTAAAGCTAAGTTAGTATGAACAAGTAAGGCTGTGTTCATGAGTTTTATCTGTTTGAACTGAATGACCCCGTTACTTTTTTACTTAAACAACGTTGTGAGAAACAATGTTATACGACATAGAACTAACTGGAACTTACAGGTGGACCGAATCTTGGATCCTCAGAAGTTAAAGGGACAAATTTAGAATCCTCAGACAATTCAACAGGAAGATCTGTCATACGAATGAACCCAGTATTAGGCTAAGGCTCCGTTTGTTTACGTTATTTTTTCCCAAAAAAGTGCATTCCACAATTTCCAGAAAAGTGATTCCCTCCAAAGAAAAACATTCAAAATTCATCTCAATCTTTTTTCGCCCCTCAACTAAAAAAATGTAAATTAGTGACTTCTCTTAACCATTTTAGGATTATTTTTTTTGGGATACAAAACAAATGGAGCTTGAGAGTCATAATAAAATTCAAACTCTTTTAAACTTGGACATAAATAAACACATTATACATCATCAGAAGTAGATGAATTTAGTTTTGGGATAAGAGTTTCAGTTAAGCATATATATCAAACTCTTCTAAGCTCAACTTGTGCAAATTAAAACCACAATATTTCATTTCATACTAATTGAATGACCATCGCAGCTATTCAAACCTTTGCACCTATCCAATAATACCTAATCAAAAATTGATAATCTGGACGATGCAACTTTGAATCCATACAAAATGCTCTTTGCAGCAAGATAACACATTGGTTCAAACAAAACAGAAAGAAATAACTTTGTGAAGGACTAATATAAACAGCAATTACCCCAACATAACAGCCCACAAGAATGCATTTTTCAATTGCAAAACCCAGTATTATATGACTAAAATAGTCCAATTCTTGGAAACCCAGATGGGGAAACTACTCAACAAAGTAAAGATGCATGCATTAAGCCTCTGAAAGAAAAAGTAAACAAACAAGAGAGAGAGAGAGAGGTACCTTCAGAAGAGGCTCTAGAAACTCTGGGCTTGAATTTGAGGTTCAAGTGAGAAAAACCTTCAACTGATGAAAGAATAAATGGAGTGCATGAACTGGGAGGGGACTGTGTGTTTGAGGTATGAAGAAGAACATAGGGAAATTGGAATTGTAAATTCTGTTTGGAGATGAGTGAAGAAGAAGAAGCCATAACCAACTGTTTCTGTTCTCTATCCTTTTAACAGATAATATTCTTGCAGCGAGTACGGTAAGATGTCCAAGATAAAATGTTAAATTAAATTATTCCCCCCCAAAAAAAATTATTTCCTTTATTCTGAGGAATAATATTATAAGTGTCAATATTCTTCACATTATAATCAAGAGTACGAGTGTAAACGAGTCGAATTGAGTCGAGTATGATCAATACTAACTGACTCGAAAGAAATTAAAGCTCGAGTTCAACTCGGTGCAAAACTCGTCAAGCTCGAACTCGGCTCTATTATTTTATTTTTAATAAAAAATTAGAACTATTTATATAATATGAATAAAATGTAATTAAGAAATAGATTTAGGAGGAAAAAAATAAATAATTTCAAGCTTGATAAAGTTCGCGAGCCTAGCTCGAACTCAATACCTATTCGCACAACTCGAACTGGAGCTTGACTTGATATTCACCAAGTCAATTTCGAGTTTCAAACCAATCTTGACTAATTCGTGAGCTAACTCAACTTATTACGCTTGTAATTATAATTAGGAGAACATGGATACATTCTAATTTAAAGTAGTTGTGAAAATTTTACTGAAGTACTAATGCATATTATATTATGAATCTAAACCATTTTTAATTCATAAAAAAAGGGAGATAATTATCATATTTAAAATAAAATTAAATTTCCGGCCTCCTTTTTAATACTAAGCAATATTTATCATTTTTTAGAAATTAACCCCATTCTCTCATAAGGAAAACTCATCTCAAACAGAAAATCAGACTGCAAAAATTATTCAGAATCACATTTTAAGTGTGTATACGTAATTAGTATACGATAAATTGATGGACAGCAAAAGAGGAGCCAATCCAGTTGGGTAAAATATTTATATTCGTCTCTTCGACCCCTTTAATTCATATTGTTTTATCAATATTTTATGCAATTGTACGTCTGTATCTGCTTCTTGATCCGCTCAAGCTTACATTTTTAGAAGTGGGTTTCCTCTGAAAGATTTTCTTGTGGAATTTCTGGGTTGCCCTCGAACAAAAATTGCTTTTATTTCTCACTTCCATGTATTTTTCCGTACATCAATCACATTGGAGAGCTTTGAATTTGAATATTGAATCAAAACGCATGGCTTATTGGATTTCGATGAGTGTTTATAATTGCAATCGAGCTTTTTTGTTTGATTCAAATTCTGTTTCTGAATGCAAAATAAGTTCTCTTTCGGACGTGATGAGAAATGTGCTAGCTTTTTTGTTGAGAAAAAAATAATTAAAATCTGTAAGTTAAAAGTAGTGAGTTGACTCATCCATCTTTTCGGGGAAATTTGATTTGCAGGGTTTCGTTTCTGTTTTAAATTGGAGGTGACTTTACAAAAGAAGATCATCACCAGATGCATGATCTATGTTCAAGTAAGATGTGATGCAATTTTGTTTATTTTTCCCTAGATTAAAGTTTTGGTTTTCATCTTGTCAATGAATGAGAGTTAATATTTGCACTGTCTTTGAATAAAACAGAATCCAATACTGCCCTTAATCAGTTGAAAATTGTCATAAGATGAGAAACATGCTTTCTTTTAGATTCGAAGGTGAGGAATATGTCTTGGGATTGATATACTAACCTATTTAGGGTACTTCTTGTTGGCATATAGGTTATTCATTATAACATATTGACTGACGTAGCGAGAACCAGCTTATATCAGCATAGTAGATTTTATCCCTTTCCGAATTACTTTGCCCTTGACCATTGATGTTGTCCTTTCTACTTCTTCTACTGCTAAATGTTTTCTGAAATCTTATTTTCACTGAGTAAACAACCCTTACGTTAGTCTGCCATTAATCACATAAAGTCCTTGGTGTTTAATAGCATCGCGCCATCAGCTGAATTTGTCATAAGATGAGAAACATGCTTTCTTTTTAGATTAGAAGATGAGAAATATGCCTTGGATTGATATATCTTATTCATTGTGACATATCAACTAAAGTAGCGAAAATCAGGCATAGTAGATTTTATCCCTTGCCGAGTTACTCGTCACCATTGATATTGTCCTTTTTGCTTCTTGTAGTGCTAAATGTTTTCTGAAATCTTGTTTTCGTGTGTATATTTTCTCTGAGTAAACAACCCTTGCGTTAGTTTTTAGTTCCCTTATAGTGATCATCAATCTGAAATTCTGAATGGTAGATAATGCTGTGCTTGATTATCTGTCTGCTGAACAACATACCGATATTGATATTGCTGATGGTTTTGTCCTGCAATAGCAAATCCTCTAAAATCTTCAATATTTTCATCTTATCAATGAATGTTGAGAGGTCATACTTTTGTTAACAAAGGCTTCCCTTTTACACTCCCCCTTCATCAACTTCGTAGATTTTCCTCTTTGTTCTTGATATGCACTATCCATCATGGCCCCATTATAACAAGACTTGGATTGCTAGTAGGGAGATGAGCATTGGTGATAGTAAAGAGTGTTGACTGCAGTACATAAGATAAAGAAATATAGAGACAATTAGATAAGGAGTAAACATAATAAATCCTAAAGCCTAATTAAAATAGGAAAAGATACCGAAATAGATATGAAAATAAATCCAAATTTATCTTTAGCCATAATTGAATAAACTTTCCTATTTAATAAAATCCCATTCAATCACATCGTCTATTTGCATGTTTATTAGGTGATTATATATAGTTCTTAATTCTTATTTTCGAATTTTCATGCTTTGTGTTGAAATTCCTGTCTTTGCTCATCTTTTTAAAGTAATTAATAAAACCCTCTTCCAATGGTTTCATCTAGTGATGAGGATCCGATCGCCTTGAAAAAGATGCATGGTTTAACCACAGTCGACGGTTTTGTGGAGATAAACGAAAACTTATCCGACATGATAAAGTTTGTGGCGAACGAGCCCTCCGTGGGGCTTTTCTACGTTCAGCAGCACTCCCACAACGCGACCCCCAACCTTCTCAATCTCAAGAATAAAGTCGGCGAGAAATCCCGCGAGACTGCGTTGCACACGGAAGATCTTGTTGATTCCATATCGATGTTGAGGTCGATGAAAGAATGTGGCTTCCCGATAGCGGATGAGATGATCGGAGACATAAAAAGGTCTCTTTCCAT
>AYJT01100817.1:0-15318 GCA_001278415.1 Ocimum tenuiflorum | reverse complement strand
TTGAAATTGGCGCAGTATTTTGGGGTGGGTGAGAAGGTGTTCAAGTATAACCTGATTAAGGACGATCCAGGGGAAGGGGGCGAGAAGGCTTTGACGGTGGCGGCGAATGTGGTGAATGCGACGTATCGGGATTTTATAGAGATCGTGTTTGAGAATCACGAGAAGAGTGTTCAGTCATGGCATTTGGCTGGTTATTCCTTCTTCGCCGTCGCGTAAGTCTGCTCTCTCTCTCTCTCACTCAACGTTTGCATGAAATTTGGACATGATGAATCTAGGTAGCTCCGTGTAAATGGTCAGTTCGGTCCAAAATTCAATCGAACCAGTATAACCAAAGATCAAACTTTCAAGATAATAAAAAATTGAATTGTCCAAATAATTTAAGAACCGACCCTAACCAAACTGTTTCATTTTTAATGTGATTTTATCTAAACTAAAATAACACTTAAATTGCATAATTGGTAGATAATTATTGAGAAACAACATAAAAAATTTCATGATATTGTTTATCTTTCAATAAAAGCATTAAATAGTCGAATATTTACAATAATTCTTTAAGATATTAAAACAATAAATAATAAAATCCTAGAATATAAATAATAATTTAGAAAATAAATAATTTAATGTGAAAATTATATTATAGAATATAAGTTAATAATAAGTAAATAAAGTTCTTATCATTTTGTTTAAATCGAAATAAATTTTTAAGACCGAACCGAACCAAACTAAAATCTAGTTCTCAAATTTTGAACCGAATTGATAGAAAAAAATAATCTGACCTATAATCATTCTTGAAAAACATCTGTACATGATCTCTCTCCCCAGGGGCGACACCAGCCCCGGCTCCCCGACGGCTAAATAAAATTTATTCTCTTTATGTAATAAAATAAATAAAAAAGTAAAAGAAAAAAAAAACATCCCATCAAATATTTCGAGGTTGCTGACCCACGAGATAATAATAATAATAAAGTGATACAAGATACACATATATATATATATATGCATGAGCATTTTTGCATGGTCGAGCTAAAGATCAACAAGAACACATCTAGCATACAGTTCTCTTTTCTGCATCAATCATCACACCTTTAGCACATATTAGTGTTTCCATAAGAAACCAACATCTCAAAAAACATTCTTGGAAGACAAACTACATGATCTCTCTGTGTCTGTACTAACGCAATGATGCATGAACATGGAACAGAATCGAGCCAGGAAGATGGACAGTAGAGAAACGGAAGAACTACAATCTCATCGACGCCGTGAGCAGGAACACGATCCAAGTATATCCAGGATGCTGGACAGCCGTCATGTTAACCATGGACAACGCAGGGTTGTGGAGTTTAAGGTCGACTTCAGCAGAGAGGTCCTACTTAGGGCAGCAGCTCTACTTCAGCGTCCTCTCCACCGAGAATTCGCTCCGCGACGAATACAATATCCCCGACGATCAGCTGCTCTGCGGGATCGTCAAGGACATGCCCAGGCCTAAGTTGTACACCATGTGATTGATTTTTCTTCATTTTAGAGATCAGAGAAATTAAACTGAGAGAGAGAGGGAGAGAGAGGGGAGTAGAAGTGATGAAATGGGGGAAGGAAGCCCTAATCTAGTTGTGGTTAATTTATAGGTTTTGTATATTTTGATTTGAGTTGTTCATCTTAATTTTTTTTTTTTTTGGAAATGTTATGAAATTGATCAATCTTTTGACTGTTAGATTAGTTGAATTGTTAGATGTGTAGTGTTTGTATTTAGTCTCTATATCCAAGTTGGGGAAATTAATGAGAAAACTCAAACAAAAGTAAAAATTAGATCTTCTTTTCTACACTACATCATTCTAAAAATATTTTTTGAGCTGTGACTTTGTATATTTTGATCAAATAATTAAGTAATTTTCTTATAATGTCCTATATTGTGATTGAGTTCTAATATTGATAAATAACTCTATTGATGATTAAAAAACAAATAAATATGAATTATATTATAGGTACAGGTTACCATGAAATCGTTCAATAGATAACATCGTAATAGATTAATATAGATTATATTATTTATATAGATAATTAAAGTAAAATAGTAAACCTACTTTTATTTCGGATCATCGACTGCAAATTAATGTCATGTTTCATTATTTACTACAAATATGGATGGGTGACACTTATAAATTTGTTAGTTCAAGAAGAAGAACAAATAAATTTATAAAATCATTCCATTTTCCTTACATTTAGAAAAAGAAAAGTTTTAGACACCATTCATTGCATTTGTAGAATATAAAGTAACACGATTCTATAGAAGATGAGATTTTGATTTTGATTTTTTGTCCTTAAATTTTAATTTCATGTATATCGTATTAATTTTGTAATTATTAAGCAGTGTTAATCGATCATGTCCAACAAGAATTTATAATATTTATAGTATAATAAGACATATTGAAAATAAAAATTAAATATTATAAGCTCGAGTATGTAAGAATATATATATATATATATATACAACTTAATTTTGATTATAATTGCTCTAGCAACCAACTTGGCTAATTAAATTGAGAAAGAATGAGCCAAGATCTAAAATAATCTGAAAATAGGATTGGATTTTAAGTTCTTTTTCTACTACCAAGCCTAAAAAAGAATGTTTAAATGATGCAAGTCAATATTAAGGTATAATTTGGCCAACAAAAAATGAGAAGAATACGCATATAGCTTGCTGTCATTTTGCAAGCTTATTACTTGCTCTATATTCTTATAATTGTGAAAATTTACAGTAATTAAAGGATAATCATAGAAGATTATAATTGTCTAGTTCAGTTCTTAATCGACAATTTACCAATATGTAAATGAACTGAACTACTCGATATTAATGCCCGAAACCGAAAAACTCAAGAAATTTCCAAGTGTCGCAAATTTCTCACATTTCATTGTCCAATAAAAATTGTCTCCAAAGATGCAGTGATATATATAATATAATGTGACAAAATTGTCTTAAAAAATCTCTCCTTTTTCAGCCTCCAGGACTACTTTAACCAATGTCAGATAAATTTAGTTCTAAATTCTACCCAAAATTTTTTTTTACAGTGAAATAATAATGTTCAAGAAAGAAATAACCAAAATGGGGAAAGCTGTGACCGTATCTGAATTTTACAATAAAGATCTTGAAATCCTAGGGCAACAGCCTGCTCATCTGCATGCTGAAAAGATCGGCAAGCGCACCGCGAACTTCCATCTGCGCGATTAAAACGATGGTCAACGGAAAAGCGAAAAATCTCATGAATTCCTTCAGAAGAGTGTAATTTCTTGTAGATTGATTAATGTAGATACAGGTTATGAAATTCCGTTGCATCGGAGTTTACCTGTTCGCAGCAGACGAGTTTCGTAATGTAAGGGTAAAAATCTCTGAGGTGATCCTTGAAGATTTGGGGGTTCATTTGGCACATACCTTTCAACACCTGAGAAATCACTTGTTAAAGCTCAGATCAAGTTTGCAGAATTCATTAAGAGCATCGCGCCTCTATTTCATAACAATTTATCGGAAAAAGAAAGAATATATTGTTGAAAGAAATCCATGCATGATCTTCAAGTCTGTAAATTCAATGATATATAAAGAAGAAATATAAATCATCCACCCTCAGAGCTTTACTTTTTATTAAGGTTAAAAAAATAATATAAATCATCAACCTTGATTTGTGATATTTGTAAAAGCATCATAAGAAACGAATTAAAATTCTAAATTCTTGGCTTAAAGTTGATGAAGGAAAAAAAACAGAGAAGCTTCATATTATAGAATGTACCTTCACAATTATAGGAGATCGAAGTTCTAGAACCCGATGCATTTCCATATTCATCGTCTCTTCCATGCTAGATTGGAATTCGGAAGCCTCGCTCAGCACATGTTCGCAAAAAGAGACCAGCTTTACTACTGCTATACTTTCAAGTTTCTCTTCTTTGACTGCTTCGTCGTTTTTGCCTTCAACTGCTGCTGTCTTAAGCAGGATCTCGAGATAGATGCTGGTCCCAGTCAGCTCTTGGCGAAGAAGATTCAATGGCGGTCTGCTCAGGAGAGAAATTTCATGTTAAGAAAATAGAAAGACGAAATTAAGTAAAAGCACATTGTTGAATAGGTTTCATAGTCGAAGCACATTTTATAACACCAACCTTTCGCCGGAAGTCTGATGCATGCGCAATTTGAGGTTCGTATATGAATTGTAGGAGGCAGCAAACTCTAGGATAGAGAACAAGATTTCCATTATCGTGATTTTCGCATCCGAGCTCAACTTATCCCAGTATTTCTTCTGAAAAACGAAAAAAGTATCGAGCCGGATGACATTGGCACGATAGCAAATGCTGTGAGCACATCGTACCAGTTATATGTAGCACATCGTACCAGTTATATGTAGCACCTCGACTTGAATATAAATCTTCAGTCAGATTAGTAAACGTGTACAGTCATGAATCTTGTCGTTGATATCGTAAACCAAAAATCATATAATTAAAAAAATATGCAGTACCTGAATGCCATCGATTGAACCTAGAAGTAACAGCTGCGTTATGCATTTACTCCTAATGGTCCCCAACTTCGGATTTTCTTCCTCATCATTGTAGTCGGGTTCCTTATTAGCATCACGATGCTACAGAAAATGCAAAAAGATTATAATATCAAGAAACTTTAATTCGTAAAAGCAGATAAAAATAAGCCTCCTGGAAAGTAAACTGCACAAGCATATGAAATCCGAAGGGAAGATATGCCAAGCAGCTAGAACAATGAATCATAAAGTTGTTTACTGATATTACTGGAAACTAACCTTGGCTGGAGAAGATGGTGTCACCACATCAGACATAGAGATATTTGGTTTTGACGTAAAACTTCTCGTAAATAGGTTGTCCCTCATATTTCCCATAATTTTTTGTCCAAATGTTTGATTACGCAGAAGGTTTCCACCATCACCTCCTGTAGCTCTTGCAGATGGCGACGGCAAGCCTACAGAATGGACATGTTACGTTCTAGTGCTTTTTAAAAGTTGCCCTTCTTTTCATCTCATTTGATAGTAATTACCGGAGAAATTTCAACATGTATATATATAGGGATTGATTCAAATAGGAATTCCTCAATGTGTGAGGACTAGAAACTGCACGGGAATGTAAATAGAAAACATCTCCTTGGAAAGCCTCATGACAGTAATGCACAACTTATTACACGATAATACGCCGAACATCTCATTGGAGGTTTTTTCAAAGTTCTTTGATTAAACAGCCTTTATGTAATGTTGTCAATTATTATGTAATACTTTTTACATTATTATGCAGTTTCTAGTTCTCACGTTGAGGAGTTTTCACTAGAACCTCCCCCTATATACATACATATAGAAGAGAATAGGTGTGGACTTTTTTAGTCTAGTTTATGTGAAATTAAAATGAATTTGAGCCTTAGGATTGAAAAGATCTACATCTTGTGTTATCTTACTTCGTAAATTATGCTTCTAAACACCATAAAAAGCAGCAATCTTGAACAGGATAGCCCGTTCATGTGTTAAAAAATTGACCTTTCACACGGGAACTGCTCCTTACCTTGAGATTCCTCCATATCCACGGGGCGCACTGTTCCTTGATTTTGTTCCGGAGCATTTTCAGCTCCATCGGTATTTTCGGATGTCACCCCCATTGCACTCCCGTTATTATCGACTGAATGATGGTTGTTATGCAATGAGTCTCCAGATACAATGGAAGCCCTGTCCAAGTCTCCTGGTAATAGCTTCTCATGCTTCCCGTTCTTGAAAGCTGGATCATTCAGAAGCTCAATCGGTTGGGTTGTGGATACAGCATTTCTGCAACATGACCAGATATACAGATATTGCTAACAATATATTAGAAAGAGAACTAGAAACAAGAGAGAGAGAGAGAGAGAGAGAGATTTACTTGAGACTTTCCAACAAAGTAACCCAGTCATTGGAGCTGAACTGGTGGCCTCCGACTTCAATCAGATGCACCAATGCACCCAAAGCTATTGACACTACTGATTGATCAGTTTTCTTTGCGCAATCTAACAATAAACTGAGAAGTGGGGGCAGCATGAAGCGAACATCCTAGATTTAACGAACATCGATCATCAGGAGAATCAATTCTCAGATTTATGAAGACTCCGAGATAAATAAGTAACCAAAGAAAAGAAGAATGCTCTAAAGACAACATGTAAGTACTGTACAGCTAAAGTTTAGCAACAAACTTAATGATTCAAACAATATAAAGTATATACAAGAAAAACAGTGGTTCGATACAGAAACTGCTTCTTAATGTCAAGAGTGATGCAGCTACTAAGCGAAGTGGGAGCATGATATATATGGCTTATGATGATAGGAAAAAAATAATTAATGATAGGGAAAAGTCATACATGCTCATAGGAAAGAATCTTGTCCGTAGATTTGGATAAAAATCTAGGGCTGAAAATCAAAACAATATATGATATATTTTTATTTCATATAAATAAGGTGTGGACCACATTACATCCCATAAAAACCGGGTAGGACCACATCAACATATATGAAGATTTTGTGAAGACCCATAATATATGAACTAAACAAGCATAATCTCTTAACCAGATAAGCATAATTCTTGAATGAGGAATATAATCCACAAACTGAACAAATATAATATTTGAACTAAAAAAGCATAATGTACAAATTAAACAGGCATAAATAAAAATGTTGTGCGAGTAAATTGATTTAATTATCTCAACCACCAACCCCATCTAATCCAATGGCTCACAATCATCCCTATTGAACATGTTCTGTCCAATAGTAGCGGTTGTAATAGAATTATAGAAGTAATAACTTTTCAATAAGCTAATTGAGCACAACTCTCCTTCCACAACACTGCAATTAATCCTTACAGATGAGCTGAAACATGAAGCTACAGCACCAAGGATGGGTATAATAGAAACAAAAAAATCTCGCTCGATAGTCATGATTATAAATTTCGAAAACTCGGGATACCTTGTAAAAAGTGTTGAAAAGGTCGCACAGCAACTGAAGAGCGTGATATGTGCTTTCAGGAAGCCACTCACCCCCTGAAGATATAAAATCCTCTTTTCTGGCATTTCTCACTTGATCGAAGATAGGAAACAGGATTTCTTGGAAAACACTCTCCCAAAATACTGTTGAGAATACGCTTCCTCTCTCGTTGAGCAAATCAAATAAAACCTCAAGTGCACAATTACTCACCTCTGATCTTGGATCAGATATAAGCTTAGAAAGGCCAGACAGCATGGGGAACCAATAATGCTCAGCCAATTTACATGTTTCATCAACTGTAATATGACTGCTATCAATAGGTTTCAGATAACCAACCGGTGTAAGACCCTGGAAAAGAGAAGAAAGAGAGCTGTTATATATGGAAATATAAATTAATAATGAATAACTAAGGCTACAGCTGTTTCTCCTTTCAGAAAAAATCCACAAAAACCATTTTAAAATAACTTAAGAAGAATCAAGAGCCTGATTAAAAATTAAACTGACGGCTATATAAATTAAACCTCTGAAAGACGATCCTCAGATATGCGGAGAAGAGCAATAGCCTTCAAACTTATGCTGACTGAACTTTTATTGTTGGCAAATCCAATCAGGCAGTTCACACAATCCATGAAGCAGTCCACAATTACCTGATTGAAGTGCTCCAACATAACTGCAGCGACCTTTGTTAGACAAATAATTTCTAAAATTGAGCAAAATCTCACAAGAGAAAGAGAGAGGAAGTTCAGCTCAAACCTTGTTCTACGTTCTCAAATGCACTTTCAACTATGGGTTCCGCGGCATCATTGGCGGCCATAGTAAAAATCATGAAAATGCTCTGCCATCCAGACTTTATAAGCCCAGCTTTAGATCTGATGATCTGTTTAATTCAACTAGAATACATTGATATCAAAAAAAGCAGCAATGGAACTCAAAAAATGATCAGATACTATAATGCAAACATACTTGAACAATGCCACCCAATATAAGCCTTCTTATGGATTCACTTTGGCTGCTTTGCATGAGGACAACAAATGGTTTTAGAATTCCTTTCTGGAAAGTGAAGCCTGCAAGCTCGGCATGCTCCAAATATTTCATACCAATGCGTTGCAGAGAATCTATTGAATATATTGCGACTTTCTCATCAGCATGGCTCCCAGCAAAGATGAAATGCTGGGCCAAGATGGACCATATTCTAGCCCAGACCTGAAGAAAAGAGAACCAATTATGATTTGGACTGAGGATCACAATTATTTCAAACAGACAACTAAAATACATGATTGCAGGAGAAGTACTCAAGTCATCAAAGAAGTTTGCTATTAGCCAGTTAACCAAGATAACACTTAATTGAAAGAAACATAGAAGATGACCCCATCTGGCACACCCAAAATTTCCTAGAGTTAACTGCATAAAAAGCTTTGTTGGTTTTCTTCAGAAAAATTTGCTGTTCAAGAATACAAAAATGATTTGGGAGATTATTCGGGGCAAAAGCATTGCTTTCCCAGACTGAACCATGCAGTATCCTTCCCCTTTCCATATATTTTTTATTTTTATTTTTATTTTCAGAACTTCTAGTTATCCACCAACCCAGGGAAAAAAGAAAAGAATATATGAAAAACATAACAAACATGTACAACATCACCATATAAGAACAGGACTTTGTAAAGTGAACAAATTACCATTCGTATACGAGTCATATTGTAATAGCTGATCTCAACAATCTTTTGCAAGCTAAAAGTACGAGGTGGTGTCTGTTTTAATTCCTCTGCTGATACACTACACAAAGCAGTAAAAAACTCAACCACCGACTCGCTGGGCAACTTGACACTATTCGTAAAAACTTGATCAGTTGGTTTTCCTGAAAGCTCTCTCAAAGAGTAGAGAACGGCATCTCTAGAAATTTGATTTGATCCTTGCATGATTGTTGCAGTCATAGCAGGCCATGAAACGACATACTGGAGACGGGAAACACATTCAAGAGTGGCCAACCAAGAATCTTGAAGGGCATCAATATCAGTATCACACATATCAAGAAGGGTGCGTAGTGCTTCTACATTTTTTCCGCGCAAATCTCTAGGTGCATGTAAGAAATTATACCTGCAATTCAATGTATGAGCATAGTACGTGTTAGCCCCAACTTCTGCAATTGCCAATGCCTAGATTTCGAAAAGCTACCCAATCCACAGCTATTTTGACGTGTAGTGCTTCACGAAGCATGGTTATTTCAATCATATGAAATTTTGAGCTATTTTTGGAATTATTTTGGTGGACTTGGTCATAAAAAATCACTCCTCAAACCAAAATTTCCACCAAAGAGGTTCCACCTTAATACTCCTCAAAAAAATTATAAATAACTGATTACAATCTATTTACCGAAACACAACAATATAAGCTAGGGTTTTTTTTCACACCAAACCTTAAAAAAAGATATAGCAAGATCAATTCACTACCCCATACTACGAGAATGCCTGGAGTCCTAAGATCACTTTATGTAATAGAGCACGAATAAGTAAATTAAATATGAGAATTACCTCAGCAATGATGTCAAAAATGCATACCGGATGGTGTCCATTCTTAGAGCATATGTTATGCGTATACCTTCTTTAAATCCTTCCATAGAAATACTAATCCTTGCTGAGTTGTCTGCTTCACCCATGGCAACAGAAAAAGTAGCTAGTAATGGCCATCCTACAACTTCAATCATCGGGTGTAAAATCTCAGTCCTGTGCGAAGTGTAAAAGACCCCCTTTTTTTCACTTTGGTCCTTAATTACAGACTGTATTTGGTCAAGAACAGCCTCATTCTCAGAATTGGGGTCAGTTGAAAAGACCCCTCTGGGAAACGCCAGATTTAGAATATTGAGAAGGCCACGTCTCCCATTCAGTTCTAATTTTTGCTTATGGTTTCTTGAACTTGGATCCTCATGCATTGTTATTTCTTCTTTAACTATGTTGTCATACATCTCCTCCAAGAGTTCTTGTGGTAATGACTCTTCAACACTACTGGTATTCATGTGTATAAAATCATTTTTGGACATTTTTGGCCACCCCGTTGGGTAGTGAGCATCAGCCTTAAGCATAATAATTGCATAAGCAAGCACATATGCCGTGTCTGCATTCTTGAATATACCAGGATTGTCAGAACAGTAGCTGCAAAAAAAGAAGAAGCATTAAAATTTCAATACTATAACCTTAGCTGACTAACAGTTACATTGTCCCAAAGTTCATTAATATTTCTTATCAGTGATACAGCCAGTCACTAACAATTGCAACCCTGTTTAAGTCATGGCCGGTAGTTAGATAAACATCAAAGCAAGTAAGGCAGCCAAGAAAACTCAGGCTCTCAAATTAGTCTTATTGCCTTATTTTCTTCGAGGTTTTCCAATGTCCTTATGTATTGAAGTCTATAGGAATAAACAAGTTTTCTGGTGGCATCACAGGTACTGTAATATATAAAGTCCATGCATTTCAATTTCTATTTTCCCTTTTAATACAGGGATGCTTCATATGAATGTGGCAGGCAACACATAACACTTACCGCTCAGCAAATGTCTCCATTATGCGATCAACCTTCAGAGCTTCGCCGGGAATTTCAAACCCTTGAAGGAATTCATGTATTGCATTATCAATTTTCATTCCAGAAAAGTTGATAGATTCCATGTAAGAGTGCATAACAGTAACAGGGAATTCCTCCTTCTGACCCAAGTAATCCCCTATCATAGCCTGAAAGTTGGAATTTATAAGACAACTTTCTAAATGGAAAAATCAGGGAAACAAAAAGCATCATATCTACCTTGTTTAATCTGGGGGTATGTAGAAGAAACTGGGCAACTGAGGCTGGTTTCTTCGCCAACAGCTCACTGGATATTAAGTGATCTATACCCTTCGTTGGTTGCTCATTGAACTGTGCACAACGAAAGAATTGAGTATTCTAAACAGCTCGTACATATTATTCGAGAAAAGAAATAGCAATGCAAACGACATACCTCAGAGACAGAAGCTTCAACTGTGGACTCATAAACCTTCAACTCTTCAGAGTTGCTCAGAGGTTCTCCCATACCTTCAGATAATTTATTGTTCTCATTCTGCTTTTCAGATTTTCTGTGAGCCTTCTCCCAAATTACTAGTGATTTGACAATACTTACAAGACCCTAGAGTGTGAAGAAACACAGGTCAAAATGTCAATTTATAAGACAATATGGCAGCAAGTCCTCACATTAGGATATCTTAAGAGGAAAGCCAATGGCTAAGGATAAACCTGAAGTGATGATGTCTTAATTGACATTGTTTGGGATGCAGCAGAAGATTTTGCATCCATATTTTGAGTACCTTGAGCAAGTTTGGATAAAGTGGCAACCTAAATGAGAAGAAGTCGTATGATGATGAAGTTACATGGATTGGACAATGAAAGTATCCTATATAACAAAAATGCATACCATTCTTGCAAATAGGTTTGGTGCTTCATTATCACAATCATAATTTACATAGAGGTCAACAAGCACCTGAGGATCCTTGCAGATTTTCTCCAATGTCCTGCCAATTTAAATTAGAACAGAAGCTTTACTCAGGATAACTATAAGGGAACATGAGCTAGTTTTGACACATTAGCTGAGGAAAACTCAAGCAATCTGATGGACCAATATTGGTTTCAAAGCAGCATACCTGAGTACAATTATTTTTTGGCTAAGATCTGAACCATCCAAAACTTTAAGAACAATCAATGGGAAGAACAGTCCAATTTCAGCCTGTAAAAGGATTCATATGCTCAGTTTGAAAAGGCAAGTGTGAATCTTTCACTTTTTATAGACAAATATGAACAATGTTTTTAAAATATATTTTACCTTGAGACTTTCCCTAAATCGCAACAAAACAACTGAGAAAACCCCTGCTGCATGCTAGCAAGACATGAAATAAAATTGTTAGAACATTAACAGCAACAGAGTGTTGGATATCACACACACACACACACACACACACAACAATAACATACCTGAAATAAGGCAGAAGACTGGGAAACCGATGCTCGTAACAATGTATACGAAAGGTGACCTCTTAATGAGTTGATAAAAGGATAATTTTTTGTGATTGAGCCACAGCAATCACTCAATACACCCTATAATCCACACGAACTATATTCCATGAGTAAACTTCAATTACTAGCATCATCATCAAGTAAAATATCACCCCATTATGTCAAAATTACCAAAGAACAAACACGCCTTTGAACTCGGTCAATTTTTATAGGCAAATGTCTGCCTAAACTATGCGTAAAAAACTAGACCATGATACGCAAGACGAACTTAATTCAATGTGCTTTCCACTCTAAATTGTCAGTTCGCATCAACTTTTGCATTTAACACAAAAAAAGGACTAAGGAGAGTCCCAAGAACACATCCACCATGTCAAAACACCCTAGATGTAAAACAATTAACCTGTAAAAGCTCCAGAGCGAGAATACGATTTTTGGTAGTAACCTCATCATTACCCTCCTTCATAACCATCTGGAGAGAAATTGCTACATTAATTTAAAATGGCAACACGGAGAAGATGAAGACTAGAATGTGAGAAGATGCCAGATACACAAACCTTACAGAGAGTACGGAAAAGAACCAAAGCATCACATTCTGCAACACTCAAGTTCGTCTCACCTGTCCCTCTGAAAGAAATTAACAATTTTAAGGCAAAAGATAAATACAAATCAAAATAAGAAAACAAACTTAGATGTTGGTAACAAGATAAATACAAAAATACACAGGAGAGATCGTGGAATATCCAGAATAAAGGCATCGCATACAGAGCTAGTAGAGAAATTCTTCTCCCACTTGTGCAAATTAAATATTGTGGTTTTACCTTTCAACTTTAGTATCATCTTCAAGATCCACAGCCTTCTGAAGAAAATCTTCTAGACCCTGTACATGGAGGAGTTTTAAACCCAAACTGCATATAAGATATCCACTCACAAACAAAGCTTATAAGAAAAACATATTAAACATAGAGTCAAACATCACAAGAAATAAGTAAATTAAATGGTCATGAATACAGTCATGTTGTTGCCACGAATATACCTTTATGTCAGTGCTACCAACAAAGCTCTGAATTCCTTCAATGGGCACAGATGTACTATTTAAATGTTTCACAGATAAAATGGGATGATCATTGAATGACACTTCCGAAATATTTGAGTTCGACCCATCCTCAGATCCAGCAGATTTCGAAGAAACCTGATAGAAAATGGAGTATTTATTCCATCATGTATCACCCTCACCACCTAGGCATCATGAGAAAAACTTTGTAGAAGAAGATTCATCTCATACCTCATCACTTTCCATTTGTCTAAAAACAATGCTGAGCATTTGTGTCAGTGTGGCCCTTGATGTTGCTTGGTTTATAGGACTCTTGCTGAACATGCCAGATATATTAGCACTGGCTGATGTATAAATCAAAACAAATCAGGTCCACTTAATGAAGATACCTGGTAATAGCAATATTAAAGCAAACCCGGATGGCTCCAAGCAATGGCGCACCATGGACTGCATATGAATTTATCAAAAGGGATTATGGCATGTAACTTGAATAGGCACAAACCAAGTCCTAATAAAAGAAGGTTTGATCAAGATTTTCATAGGATATTTGAACTGCATGCACATAATTACGCGGAACATCAATTTCTATATAGAAGGTCTACAAGAAATAAGGAGCGGATAAACCATGACAACATGGGGGAACAAAATTTTTAAGGTGATAATTATAACAAAAAGCCATTTCTTCTATTTACTTATCCCATTTCAACCATATTTTCGACTTACTTTTTTTTATCATTTATTTTAGTTCATGTAATAATTTCTTGGGTTATTTACTGAAATTCAAATGTCCCATCTGTAGATGATGTCATACTCGAGTAGAATTCTGTAAAAAACATATAAAATTTACAAGCTTCTGGTCCTTATTGTACAAAATCCACGAGTTCTATAAGATCATAACAGGAAATTCTAAGGCTCATAATATTGACTTAAGCACAATAGTGGGGATGCAATATAAAAAATGGTAAAGTGTGTGTTCAAATTGAGGTACAAATCGGGGAAATTTTTTAGTAGCAGAAGGTAAGCATCAACCCATAACCGGGAAAAAGAATTGAAAAAAAATATGAATACAGACGGACAGAAAGAAAGCAAGGTGAAGATAACTCCAGAAGAGCAGAAAAAATTCAATAGGCATTCATTGCCCTACGTAAAACAGCAGGAATCCTTGAAACGCGAATTCATGTGAAATGGCAATGGAAACCATATTTAGGAACAAGCTCTATTGGTGAAATTGGGTATTGTAGCAAAATAGATAACAGTAACGAAAATTGCACAGAACTGAGCTTGTACAAGTTACATACCTCGAACCTTGGTGGATGCTACAGCAGTAAGAAGCACTTTCATTACTTGAAGAGTGATACTGCAGTATTTTCTCAGAGTTACACTAAGAAAATGCTAAATGTAGATAAAGCTAATTCTAAGTATCAATGCATGTACCTGTCAGGTGTCGAGTTATCTACACAATCGAACACCATGTTGAGGATGTCTGCTAATAAGATAGAGTTATTATCATTGCCAAGACCAGGATCACCCTCTAGATGATTATACACAATGAGTTTCTGCATTTAGAGATGAAAAGGAAAGCTAGTTAATTACATCAGCTCCTTAACATATGATATACATGAAAAGAACTGGATGCTTTACGACAAGCAGCCATGTAGAAAGGACTTGATGTTTTTGGCCAAGGACTTGAAATGTGATATCATTGATGGGAAATCAATTACATTCCTTTTCGTGTTTGCGAAAGGTAAGCTCAAAAAACATTCCAAGAGGTGCAATATGACATGCAAAAATTAATGCATGGAGACCACAAAGTATCGATATCAACTTCCAATTAAGCAGGTATTAAATTGTGAATAACCTAGTCTGCAAAGTAACTTGCTAAAACTAAACACTAATGAACAAAATGGAGCACCTACATGAAAACAATCCAATGCAAGTTCCACCATTTTAATGTTCTTCGTTTCAAAGGCAAGCCTAAGAGGGTTCAGAACAAATTCAGCATTTGTTCCCCCTTGTGTATCTGCACCTTCTGAACCTGTCGTAATTGATCCGCTGCTGCTTGTAGGTACACCATCCTCAGCGGCTGATTCAGCCGACGGGATCTCCTTCTTATCAGCTCCAGAGTCATAGTCATATGTACCACTGAAATAATGACAAAATTGAGACTAGATAGGGTCAAGAAAAGAACCAGGATCACCGCAAAAAAGAAGATGATCCTTCAGAAAAATTGATCATTTTTTTGTTGGGGGG
>AYJT01100785.1:0-10138 GCA_001278415.1 Ocimum tenuiflorum | reverse complement strand
GATTTTTTCTTTTTTTTTTTTTATATATTATTTTTGGTGACGTCAACCACTATAAAAGTAGTCGACGTTAATGCTAGTCTAAGAGCATGCTTCAATTCACATGCGGTTTTCACTTTTTGGTTTCAATAAATATATTTTGCTACATACAATTTTATAAGATATTATTTTTCTCGACAGATTTTCTCTTTAATTTTGCATAAAATTGAGAGCAATATATGGATGGATAGATTTACAAGTTAATTATTCTACTTAATTATTGAAGATAATGTGCCATCAAAATAAATCATATCATACAAGTTTAGTTCCTCATCTTAGAATTCAGTTAATGTTTTTCATCAAAATATTAGCGACTTAGAATTCTATATGTATCGTAAGCGAATCGATACAATACCAGTTATTTGTGCATACTGTACAACTTAATACTAGAATTTGAAATGTGGCAATTGTTTTAAGAATTACACCTTTGTTTTATAGAACTAGTAGTTTTGATAGTGGGCAACAAATAATACATTAGTAATTGAGATAAAGGATGAAATTCAACCCATGCAAACAAAATAACATTTGTATGTGATATTAGAACTCATTATTTTTCATGATATTTTTTGAAGTCTATTTATACGTGAAGAAGTAAAATTGTTATGAAAATAAGGACAATGGATCAAGCATAAATTAACGGTTTTGGAAAGAATTAGACTATTACTTTTTCTTTCGATCTAAAATTTTCTTTTTCGATGATTTATTTTGAATATTCCAGATTTAATACTAGATCTGTATAATTGTTGAGGATTCCTATAACGATCTACAAACTTCAATTCCAAATGGTAACCCAAATATAAATATTTATTGTGTTATATACGTTAGGTTATATTATGTGTGAATTGAATAATAATTACACCTCAGACACTTATATTCGAAACTAACCAATAAAACAAATAGACTAGTTTTCCTATTCTCATATCATCAACCACCACAGATTTCATGGCAAAATCAACCTCTTAGCAGTCAAAACCAGCCATGAAGCGAAGAAAACAATGATATTGAATCTCATAATAGCGTCTGGGTGGGTCTATATTATCGATGTGGGTAGTGTCCACCCCTCCCACATATATAGTGTTCACCCTATGTGTGAGAGGATTGTGTGTTACCCACGTACGTAGCATAGACTTGCCCATTCAAGAATGTTTCTTACCACCATTGAGACCGAGGAATTTATCTACATAATCTTAATCCAGACCGTGGTGGTAGGCTTCATATATCTGTTCCACCTACAAGAGTTGAGACACATTTTAGAGCCGTCAAAACCAACAATTCTTTATGAAGAAGATGAAGAAATAGATAAAAACTAAATGAAGGGTGGATTGTGGTGCCATGATAGTTATAACCTGATTCCATCAATCATTATAAACAGTGTTAAGGTTTGTGTACTAATTCAAATTGGGGCTCAAACGCATAGTACTGTTGTACTTATGCAGTACGGATCTAGACGGGGTTAGCGTTAGAATGTGATACGATGTTAGTTGAGAAAGTGGGGACACAACGCAAAGAGTCATCACTACTACACAAACTCAAAACTTAAATATAAAAAAAATTGAGAAAAAAAAAAAACTAGAATAACTAGAATTTCTTGTGGTGTGGGGTCTACGATAAGGAGATAGGCTAAAGAATTCTTATTTACGTGTGGAGCAAACAAAGTTATGGTGCGATCTCATTACACGTCTGTGTTACATTCCGTATTACGTATTAAATTTGTATTATCTTTTAGTTTATGTATATTTTTTTAATATTAATTTTGTATGCTTTGGTTTAGTTTTGGAGACATTATGTGATTTATAAAATTCATTAAAATATATAATTATTTGAGAGAATATCATCATAAAATGATCAATTTTTATAGTCAATAATTAGTAATAATTGAAAACAAAAGTGTGAAGCATAATTTAGATCTGATAAAATCACGTAATGTCAATGAAACTAGAGAATATTGTTGTGGGTGGATTTTCGTTGAAGGAAACAAGTATGGAACTTTCTGCATGAAAAGAGCAAGCGCGGGAAAATGTAAGAAAAATGAACAAGTGTTTTATTGATTGCAAGTGCTCAATAGATGGTCCAACCGTAGTTATTCAAAGACGGGGTGGGGTATTTATGCAGAAAATACAACAGTTTCGATTATACGTGACATGCCGATAACTGCCCTACAAATCGTGCGATGAGCTTGAAATGTGTGGAAGTTGTTGTTGGGAATAGCCGCCCACATTCATGTTCTTCGATAACTGACTAACATCCCTGAAGGCAGCGCTAGCCTGACCTCGAAATTGATCCCCTCCACACGAAGGCAACTCCAAATTTGGTCTTGTTCGGGTTCAATTCCTGAGAAGGTGATTTTGAGTGCGAATCCGTTGACCGAAAATAACTTCGGGCTCTTGCTTCGATGTAGTTCGACTTTGGGGGAAGTTGGCTTTGACGTTGATTAAGTGATGGAATTTGGGTCTCAATTGGGCCTTCGTCGAATGTAGGTCTGCCTGCGTATGGTTGGTTAAGCTATAGGTCGAATTTCAATGAATTTCTCATGAAAATTGATAAAATCTCTTGTAAATAAAAATCACCAAATTGTCACACCTAACTCCAATTGAATTTTTTTAACATGAATTTCTCATAAAGAAATCAATGATTAGTACATAATAACATCAGTTTTAACGTATTTCCGTAAAATATTGTATAATCGAAGCATTAGTTGGGCCTAGTGCACTTGTAAAATAGGACTGATAGGTCCGGTGCATATATCTTAAATTAGGTGGCATAAGAATTTGCCTTTTGTAACAACTGATTCCTCACGTTGATTTTAATTGGATTAAAATTTTAATATACAATTATCATCATTTTTTTTTTCATGTCAACACACTTATAATTTGACCTTATTATCGCAATGAAAATCCCAATAAATTGAGTCCTTCAAAAATTTGGGGACCCATCTTAACACAAGACAAAAATGAGGTCCCATTTATTTGAAAAAGAAAAGAAAAAGGAATTGGATCTGGGTTATAACTTATATGGTACAAAAACACAATTAAGCTATAATTTGTACTTTCATTTAGGAATAAATCCTGCCAAGCCTAGCTTGATTTGACAAAGAGAAAAAAACTCGCCATATTTCTCAAACATTTTCGTATGGGCTTTACATTAGTCTTTACTCGTATGTGCAAGAGACGGTCACTATTTATATCGGTAGCATGACTCACATCGTGAATTCTTGATAATATTTATTGTACCCATTTTTTTAAAAAAATTGAATACAATATTATTAAATTTCATCCAAAATGTCCAATTGAAACTCAAACTTGATCTATTGGACTAAAATAAGATGCTTTAACCACTTGTGCGCCGACTTCAGAACTCTTTACCCATTTCTATGAACTTCCATTGCACGTGAGTAACGAATCATACTTAATTCTCCCAACCTGGAAATAATGATTAAAAAAAAAGAAAAAAGATAGTACTTGTTTATCTAAAGACACCAAATAAATTTTCTGTGTAACGTTTCATAAGGAAAGAAGAAATTATAGTTCCATCATATTATTAAGTAGTCGTCCTTTTTTTTTTCAACAATTAGTTCTGTCTACTTTGGCATTATGGTTCCCATTATACATTTGCATTTACACTCCACGTCGAGTTTTTCTTAAATTTTAGTCTACATTTCTTTCAATATTATTTTTTATATTTTTTCTGGTACAATGAAAGTGTCTAAACTAGAGCTAAACTATAACCGATCTTTTATGCGAGCCTTCTTCATTATCATAGTCGAGCCATATCCTTGCTTGTGCTGGTGGCGCGTCGAAGCATTGAAAACCCTCCGTCGTTGGTGTCCCCAATCACGCCAGCTATGCTATCAGCCACTGTATTGACTTCCCTAAATGTGTATTTCAGATCCACCCTCCAATTTCTATTCAAGAACTTTATATTTTAGATTTGTTTTACTAATGTCATGTGCGTTTGTGATTTCCAACGAATATACATTATTATTTATATTATTATAAAATAATTAATTTTGATAAGCTATAGTTAGTAATAATTGAAAAAAATATAAAAAAACCTGATTCGAATATAATAATATCACACGATGTTCGTAAAACTAAACTAAAATACATAAAATTAAAATTAAAATTGAAAAAGAAAATTTACCAAAACTTGATAAAAATTCGAAGTGAAAAGGATATCACTGCAACTATCCCAGGCATTGTTTTTTCTTAAAAAAAGAAGCCAAACATAAAAACATTCTCAATTTTCATTTACAATAACAACAAAAAGAGAAAAGGGAAATGGTTTTCAACCTGATTAAAGGTTTTTTCTTTCTTTCTTTGTCCACCTGAAAAAGCAGTAGATTGATTCAGTGTCTTTTTCCGTCCATCGGAGATTTTCCAACCAGAGACCGCCTTCTTTTAGATGAAACCCAGTAGGGGTAGTTTCGTCATTCCACCACGCTAAAGGTATTAGAGCCTAGAGAGAGACGGTTCCAGTCTTGAGACAAGAACACCCCACTCCACTCTCCCCAAATATTTTCTTTTCGGTTTTTTCTTTTACTACAATCACCATGTTGAAACTTCAGTCCAACTACGGATTTTAGATTCAGGGTTATTCACGGATTCTGGGTCACATTTTTCTTCCCTTTTACGACGTCAGCATTATAGATTCAGCCCCGCTGTCTTGCATTCTTCTTTTTTTTTTTTCTTTGAAGGAATTTCAGCTTCTGCGAAACATACTTGGAGCGGGAGATTATGTCTTCGAAATCTAAGTAAGTGTAGTACTGTGAGTGGATCTGATGTGGGTTTGTGTTATCGTTCGTTTTTTTTAGGTTTAGAATTTTGGTTTTCTTATTTGAGTCTGCACTTCTTGGTTTATGATGATCAGATGTGTTAGTAAATAGCAGAATGAACTTCCAGAATTCTGTGTTTTCCTTTTCTCGGGGTTGCAAAAAATTGCTTATTTCTGGGACTTGTGTTTATGATTACTTGTTGTGTGTTTTATGCTTCGATTATTCGATGTTTCTCGAACTTGTGTCTTAATGGCATTATGCCGTATTCTCAATTGGTTGTTGGTTGTGAGAAATGCACATTTTTTATCTGAATTTTGCTTGAATTTGAAACTATTCTACATTCGGATTATAGTCATTCTTGTGAATTCGGATTTCATGGCTGAAATGTGCAATGGCTGCACTTGTGGATCTTGCGTTTCTTCATATTGCCTCTAGAGTTTGCAAACGAGTTTTTGCCCAAAAATGAAAATTTTTTGAAAACGTGTTGATGAAGTTAAGCTTTGCTTCATCATAGATCTACCATACCTGGAACTCCAAATTCCAAATCATCACCGGCAACACCTCGAGTTAGCAGAGGAGTGTCTAAACCTGGCATCGATACGGTTTCTTCCCTGCAAAATGGTCGAAACTCTGTCGATCGATCCCCAAATTCCGTCACATCGAAGCTCAGATCGGACAAGCTATCTCCCAAGCCCACTACTCCAACGGATGTAAGTTGGAGCAAGTCGTTTTTTGCAAAATCTGCGTTTACTAGCATCTGCACTGTGCTGATTTCATGTTGTGTCACAGAGAAAAACCACTCGTTTGCTGAGGCCATCTTCAGAGCTTCAGGCGGAGTTAAATCAAGTTCTGGAAGATCTAAAGAAGGCGAACGAGAAGCTGGTTTTAGTCGAGAAAGAGAAGGCGAAGGCTCTCGATGAAGTGAAGGAAGCGAGGAGATTGTGCGATGAAGCGAACGAGAAGCTTGAGGAGGCTTTTCTGGCTCAGAAACGAGCTGAAGAGAATACCGAAATTGAGAAGTTTCGAGCTCTTGAAATGGATCAGGTGGAGACTGAATCGAAGGGCAATGAATTGGTGAGAGAGTTGGAGGCTGTGAGGAATCAGCATGCCATGGATGTGGCTGCGCTTTTATCAGCCACTCAAGAACTTCAAAAGGCGAAGCAAGAACTGATTATGACATCTGCTGCAAAAAACCAGGCGCTTAAACATGCTGATGATGCAACGAAGATAGCCGAAATTCATGCAGAAAAGGTTGAAGTTCTGTCTGGTGAAGTGATCCGCTTGAAAGCTGCTCTGGAATCGAGGGTCGAGATGCAGGCCGTTGAGAGTGAAAAGTTGGTGTCAAAATTCAAGTTGGAGATGGATTCTCTGAGACAAGAACTTGATAATGCTAAAAGAATTAAGGAGAAATTGGCTGGAAAAGAGGCTGCTTTCGAGGAACTTAATGTTGATCTTGAGTCTTCAAAAATGGCTGAATTCTACGCTCATAATTTAGCGAAGGAACTGGCATTTGAGGCCGAACAAGGGAGAGAATCTCTTAAAACATTGATGAAAGAATTGGAAGAAAGTAATGATATGCTGCACGATGCAAAATCTGAAATCGCAACACTGAAAGAGAAGCTTAGTTTGTTGGAAACATCGAATGAGAAACAGAAAGGCGATTTGGAGGAATCAGAACATCGTGTTGAATGTGCTAAAGGAGAAGCTTCTGAGATGGCGGAGAAGGTTGAATTTCTTGAGTCTGAACTTGAAGATACAAGAAAGGTGAGAGATGAGGCGTTGAACAATGAAAAGCTTGCAGCTGCTAGTTTACAATCTCTGTTGGAAGAGAAAAACAAGCTCGTAAACGAACTGGAAATTTCAAGGGACGAAGAGGAGAAAAGCAAGAAGGCATTAGACAGTTTAGCTTCAGCCTTGCATGAAGTTTCTTCGGAAGCAAGAGACGCAAAGGAAAAACTAATCTCCAGTGAAGTTGAGCGTGAGAATTCCAAAAGACAAATTGAGGATCTCAAACAAGTCCTGCAATCAACTAGCGAGAAGTATGAAAGCATGCTCGATGGTGCAAACAAACGGATCAATGCTCTTACCGATTCAGACGAACAATCGAAGCATGAGAATGGCAACTTGAAGGCTGAGCTGGAGCAGAAGGAGCTAGCTTTGGTGAGCTCTGTTAAAAAGTCCGAAGAAGAGAAATCTCATATGGAAAATGAAATAAGTAGGCTAATTCATTCTGTGGAACAATTACAGCATGATTATGATAGTTTGAAGGCCGAGTTGGAGCAAAAGGAGCTAGATTTGGTTGACTCAGTGAAGAAATCTGAAGAAAACAGCAGGCTTGTTAAATCGCTTGAACAATGGAAGCATGATTACGATAATTTGAAGGCCGAGTTGGAGAAAAAAGAGCTCGATTTGGTGAACTCAGTGAAGAAGTCTGAAGAGGAGCATTCCCACTTGGAAAATGAAGTAAACCGGCTTATGAATTTGCTAAAACTGTCTGAAGAAGAGTCATCTGCGACGAGGGATGAGAGGGATAGATGGAATAAGTCCTTCAAGGAAGCTGATTTAGAGGCCATTCACCTAAAGCAAGCTCTTGTTGAAGAAAAGGAGGAAAGCACAAGATTAAAAGAAGGTTTAACCCAAATGGAGAATCGACTGCACAAAATTCTAGCAGAAAACGAGGATCTACGAAGAAGGGAAGCAGCGTCTCAGGAAAAAGTCGATGAGCTATCTAAGTCTCTCAAAGAAGCTTTGGCCACACGGGAGGAAGAAGATGGCAACCTAACAGATTGCGAGAAAGACTACGATGTGCTTCCAAAAGTGGTCGAATTTTCTGAGCAAAACGGTGAGGAGAAGCCCTCAGAACTGACCTCATCTGCTGACAGAGCTTCTGCGTTCGACTATTCAACTGAGAAACTAAAAGATGGCCAGCAAAATGCAGAATCCACAGAAGTTGATCTCAAAATGTGGGAAAGTTGCAAGATAGATGTGAAAGACTTCTCTCCTGAAAGAGAAGCTGAGCAAGAATCCTTTGAGGATGAGCTCGAGTCGAGGGGTGAAGGTGGTGATGTCGAAGATCATGCAAATGGATCGTCATCTACTGAGAATCTTGGAAGCAACGAGAGCCCGCCTTCGAGGTCGAGCAGTCAGAAGAAGAAGAAGGCTTTGCTTCACAAGTTTGGAAGCCTATTGAAGAAGAAAGGCAGTTTCAATCAGAAGTGATATTGTTTAGGGAGGTACAGTGATAATATTTCTATGTTGCAATTGACTTTGCTTTCTTTGCTAAGTGCTTCATCATTTGCTTCAATTTTTTGTTCTAATTCACCCCTTATAGGTTTTGTCGGAGAACTTGAACTCGATTTGTATCATCTTTAGAATCATTTTCTAACAATGTAATGTGAATTATGATCTGGTCTTGTCTTTCTCAGTTTCTTTAGATCGTCAATTGTATATTGTGTTTTATTCTACAATTATGTGTTGCAAAATTATCCCGTGTACAGCTGTTAGTTAGTAGTAACGTATATCGTTGAAATGAAATACATAGAACGAAAAACCAGATCGGAGATCGAATCGGTGAGGCTACTAGTTCACTGGTCGTATCATTGGTTCACTATTTATCAATATAATATGTATTTCACATGATCTTGTATGTAAAATATACATAATTTCTACCACAGTGTAATAATTTGTGCCAAAACATACCACATTAAGTAAATTATGCATTTAATTAATGTATTATATTGCATATATTTAATTATATCATTTTAACATTTCAAATTATTAATTAATTAAATTAAATAAAACTTGAATTTATAGTAAGTAAATTATTTGAAAAAAAAAAACGGTCGGTTCAACAAAAAATTGGCTGGTTCGATCGATTTTCACTGGTTGAATTGCTTGGCCAATCTCTTAAGTGAACCGAATCCCTAAACCTGTCGTTTCACAGTTTTTCTGGTCCAACCGGTAAACCGGGTCAATTTTTGTTCTATGATGAAATATGGATGGTGTCGTGTATATGCACTAGCGTGTCTTGATATCGTGTTTATTGGTAGCGGTTAATTTATTTACTATGGACGATAGTACTATTTTGTGACTGTATATTGTAGAATATTTATGTATGTGTTTTCATAGAAGTGTGTTGATGACGTGACTATCTAAAAGCCACGTCAGCATTCGTCGGATGTTTTTTAACGTCATTAAGTGTGGAGTTCCTGATTGAAAAGTTTGACATCTTTCGGGTCTTGAATAGAAAATTTCAATATATTTTGAATTTTGGATCAAAAATCGATCTTTCAAGTCCTAAACCGAATATGATTCTTCTGGGTCCTAAATTAAAATTACTCCAATATAAGTTTATCGTCTCGATATTATGTTAAAGTTAGGTAAATACCTTAGATGTATATGTATCAATACCTATATATGCTAGTTAGGTCTAGTGGTACACTTAGATGTATAGATTGATGACATGCCCACTTAGAATATAACATCATTATGAGCAACGTATTGACTTTGGCGTGGCTAAGTTCAATGTTGGGAATATAGTTCTTGTGACATAGGCTTACTTTACACCTTCTCCTTCCGGCTAGGTTCAGAGAATCACCCCCATACAGTTTCATGTGTAATAAGGATTGATTTTGACCTAAAAATAAAACCAGAATTAAAAATAAAAATCAAGCATTTTGCTTGATTAAGTTATATGGTGTATTTTTCTTCGATAAAGAAATCAGAATTATCAAATCTCCAATCTAATTCACTTTTGCTAGATTCCAAAATATTTGAGTGGAACTCTGCTCAATATGCAATATACATTGTGAATGCATCTTCCTTCTACTGCACAAAGCAAACTGTTCATACTTTAAATTTTTCCCCAACAAATCAATCAATTGATTCGCTCAGCATCGCTTGAAACTTGTAGTCCACTATCAAAATCGACCATCAGCTTCCGCAACTTGTCGTTGCAAATCCTCTGTTGGTACACGCCCTCATCGTCGTCGAACCTGCACGAGACAATATTCAGATACGGAGTCGTGCAAATGGATCCCTATATATATATCGCGTTAAAATATCAACTTACATATCTGGCGACGACGATGATGATGGCAAGAGCATCTTCGCCAGCTTCACCACATCATCGTTGCAGTTGATGATGCCATTGAAGCACAGGTATCGACCATACGAGGAAACGTCCTCTAACACGCAAATGTGGGCGTCGACGAGGAATTCAAGGTCGACGGTGACAAGGACGCCGTCCTTGAACATCTCGGCGGCTCCCAACAAGTAGGGATCCTTGATGCTCAAATCGGGACACATCAAGAGCCCCGCGTTTATCGAGAC
>AYJT01100767.1:0-17389 GCA_001278415.1 Ocimum tenuiflorum | reverse complement strand
AATAGATCGCGGTTTTTGCTGAGTTTAGACAATGTGATGGCAGTCTCGGCGGATTTATTGCATACCTTGACGTCGGCTCCAGCATATACAAGCAAACGGAAAGCATCAACGTGGCCCTCTGCTGCAGCGATCATCACTGCAGAGAAGCCTCTGTCGTCCTGCTCGTTAAGATCAATATCACCATGTTTGATGACAGTTTTCAAGCACAGGACGTCTCCTGATCCAGCCACAAATAACAAGGGCGAGAAAACTGATTTCTTGGTGGATGTGGGAAGAGTTCCATTGCGTACTACATTGAGCAATACTTGTTGAAAACCAGTATACCATCGTCTGGAACAAGCGATGGAAGCCGCTGACTGGCCAATCATGTTCACCAAGCCAAAGTCAGCACCTGCATTTGCCAATACTTGGAGGCATTCTTCCTGTTTATATCTTACAGAGACCATTAACGCTGTATCACCGGATTCTGTTGTAGAGTTCACATCACTACCAGAATCAAGCAACGTCTGAAGTATCGTTGAAAATCCAAGACGGGCAGCCATATGTATAGGACGAAAGTCAATTTGTTGTGTCGTCGTGACTGGTGTCTCTATCCCAGCACCACATTTTAGAAGTACTTTCACAGCTTCCACATTGTCACATAGAATGGCATGGTGGAGAAGAGTTCTACCAAAATGAGGAGAGTCGGGGGAGATGCATTGAAGGAGCATCTGCAGAATACAACCAGTTGCTTCGAAATATTCAACAGCGCACCAGATGATTGGGTAAGGCTCAGCGAGTCCAGCACCCACCCGAAATTCCTCACCAGAAGCCATATCCCAGGACCATGCTCCAAGGTGCACTTTGACATCAGTTCTGACATTAGCCTAGCATAAAATTAGAAAAGGATGATACATTGATTAGCTCAATGAAAACAATTTGAAAACAAGAAGGGAACAAGAGTTCAAATATTTCAGAATAGAGGTATAGAGAATTAGATGGTCCAATTTTGTTTGAACGGATGGAGACAAGAAGCATAATTAGCAGAAAGAACCAAATTCAGTATTGAGCTGTCCCAAGAAGAACAATACAAGAGACGTTGAAGGAAGCAGAGGAAGCATTAATTAGTTTACCTTTAGTAGTAGCCGGACCACAGATATTTGCCTACTAACAACAGCAGCCACAAGTGCAGTACAGTCTACATTTGTATGCAGAGAAGGCTTGCACGATTGAAGCAAAACACGATCGGTTGCATTGGCATCCACTCCACACTGTCATCACGATGTAACAACTAAAATTGAGAGAGAACAAATGGACTTAATTGTAAGGTGCTGGTTATTAAGGTGGCGTGCTCAATAAAAAATGTGCAGTTACTCATAAAAGTATTTTTACATTAAATAAGGGCAAAAAGTTGTTGGTCCATCGAACCCAATGCCCGAAGTTTCCCACCATAAAATAACAGGATGTTGCCTGTAAAAATTGGTACATGGGTATTCAAGGATATACCTTTAAGAGAGCATCAACAACCTCAACAAAGCCTCTACAGGATGCAGTAACAAGAGCATGAACAGCAACATGCGGCCTGATAAGATCAGATCCCATTAGTAGCTCCACCAAATGTGAGTGCCCATGGATGCTGACCTCTAAAAGTGCCTCCTCACAAGCTGGTTGGCATGCACCAGCTTTGAGAAGGATCTCTAGTATTTCATAATGGCCCTCTCTAGCAGCCGCTGCTGTTGCATAGCCCCTGAACAGTTGTAGGTTTACATCAGCACCTACACTCTGTAATTTCAGAAATGTGCCAAGATTTGTAAGTCAATGCATTTGTAAAAGCAAATGATGTTCTAGAGGTGGAATGAAAAATCATATGAAATCATTATAATGTATTTTCTGTAAAAAATTCGTTAGTAATGACTCAATTAAGTTTGGTCCACAGAAAGCGAGACAAAAATAAAAAACAGCAACAAATCCTTGTGTTTCAAGCGGACAATGAGATATGGACCATTTCAAGTATAGTGCATGATATGTCAGGAAAAAAAAAATTAAGAGCAGAGCTCAGATAGATACTTTATGGAGAACGTTTCGAAGTAATGGAGTTGCTGGCCCACTTGCTCTCTCAACACCAATTCTACGAGCCATATTGTGGTAATATTGACCGAAACATTTTCATATGGTAATGTTAGGTATGCACTAACAGAAAGTAAGTCAGCATGAAAAGAGTCAGGAGCATAGGAGATCACAAGCCAGATTAGTGAACCTAATCGGATAAGTACCACAACCACGCGGAAAAGGGTAAGAAATGAGCAATTAATTAATTGCAACGTGCGCCCAGAGTAAAAAGTGGTAATTGAGGACGCATTACGTTACAAGATTGACCCTGAGTTCAGAATATGTTCCAAAATTAGAATGATTTTCTTCGAGAGAAAATATTTCCGATGCAATAATGAAAATCGCGGTGCATATCTAGACTCGCAGCAAGGCAAACCATTTACAGTGATACAATTTACAAGGAAGCTCGTGGAAACTCACAAAATACCGATTTGAATATTCAAGGCAATCAGGTCTTTCAAAAAAATGTTGACTGAAACACAAATAGAGAAGTCAAAACCAATAACGAGGTTAGGATTCACGATATTAAGATAAACATCCGGCTATCATAAGCCAAAGTAATGGTCCTAGCAATAAAGAATGCCGAATACTGTCGAAATTTGAATGAGGATAAACAAAAACACCAGCACAGCATCTTTGAAATTTTAAATTGTGCTAAGCCGAGTAATCGAGATTCCAGTAACGCCAGATAAAACTGGCAACGCTATACATTGAAGGATTCGCGCGCAGATTCTGAGTTGAATTTCAGTGTTAGCAGCGACGAAAAATATATGAGGAAACAAATCTAGTAATTGCGAGATACGTAGAAACGGCAGCGCAAAACATGAAAACTCCGAAAATAAAAATCAAGCTGAAGTAGTCAGTTACCACTTACCAATAATTTTCTGACGAAAGGCAGGTTTCCATTAGCAATGGCAACAAACAACGCCGTAGCGTCAGTTCGGAATTCCTCGTAACAGACACGCACTTCGATCGGTGATTCCTCGCGCAAAACACCGCCAGTCTTCCGAATCTTCAGGCAAACAGCACCAACATAATTGACGTCAATGAACGGATCGGCGAGGCATTCATGAGCCGATTTCATGTCATTGCATAGCGAGGCTTCTAGAAGCCGTTGCGAGACCTCCGCTTCGTAGTTCACCGGAACAACTTGCTTCCCGGCCAGAAATCCGCCGCTTCCTGCTCCGCCGTGTCTCAACACCATCATTTCCGGCGGAAACGTGGTAGTGCGGCCTTCAAATCAGGTAGGAATAGAGTGATTGCGGAGCACAAAGCGTGTGAATTGTTTCGTTCGACCTTGTTAGTTTTGAGAGATAGAGCACGAAATTCGAGAGTGGAAGAGAACTTGAAATAGGTGAGCGCCAGGGGAAGGGAAGGTTTATTTTATGGGCAATAACTTCCTTCATTTGAAAAATAAAAATTGACTTTTATTTACTTTAAATATTAAAGTAAAATATACCATCAATATTTAATGTTAAAAGAAGTTAAACAATAGATAATTATTGTGTGTCAGCCTCTTTATAGAAATAATAAAATTAGGGCTTGTTTGTTGTATCTCCTAAAAGATAAGAGTAATCTGAAAATATTAGTTATCTATTTATAATTTATTAGATAGGGAGATAGAGAAGATTTAATTTTGAATGAATTTTGAAAAAATATCCATTTCAAAATTATATATCTTTTTTTCGGAAAAATTGAAAGCAAACATAGCATAAGGAAAGTTGAACCAATAGTTTTCTGTTGAATAAAAAAATGTTGAAATAAAATAAATTATAAATAAATTGTTCAGTAGTTATATATGATACCACATTGAATGCCTATTAATATATAGAATTCCAAAATTTAATTTTCTCCTTCCTCGTTCCAAGTCCAACCAGCCAAATATTAAACCTTCTAAATATGGGTGGGAGCTATAAATGAGTCAAATCATAAATGTATATTTATTTAAATATACTTAAAATGATATCAATGATTTAAGTTTATACTCGATCATATTTCACAATCTACCAAGTCAAATACGAGATGAGTTCGAGTATCTTTGCCATTTTTATACATGTATATTCTATACTATCCAAACTCGAGTTCAACATGAGCTTTAGAATGCATGAGACATAAAATTGTATTCAAATTTACGTGCTCTAAATTGGGTTTAAATTTTTTTTGGTACACTGTGTTGGGGTGGTTTTATGGTGGTGATGGTGATTATTTTTTTGGTTGAGATTAGGCTTGTTAATTTCCACCTCGCATGGTATTCCGACATAAATTTGTAAGATAATAACATATCATCATTAATCAGTAACAAATGTAGATTCTTATGTATAGTAATCACAAAATTCTATACCCAACTCATATTCACAGCAAAGATATTGATGCAAAAATTACAGTGTCAAATTTGAACAATCCACAAATCATATAAGTTCAAAATAGGATATGGATAGTTGGCCAACAAAATTTACAAATCATATGTTTCTTCTTGCAAATATGATGCTAAACACATTGTCTTTTGTCACGTCAGTGTAAAAATATGTATTGTTTTGAATTTGTGTCTCTGCAAAATGGTTCATCTATGCCTTACGTCTCAACCCTTAAATGGATCCGACTAACGCGACAATGATTTGGTATTAACAATTATCGCCTTTAATAGGCCTATCATGAGCTCAAATTTTTATCCATATTTTTGCATTGATTGCGGATATATAAAATAAAAGGCAAAAACACATTCTCGAAGATAAATTTCACCTATGGGAAGCAAATAATAATTGGAGGGAGTCGGTGTTTTGTCTAATTATGGAAGGGGAGATGCATCATGAACCATGATTCATGCACATATATACATACATACATACATATTACATAATAATAAATTAATAATAATAATGCTTAAAAGGCGCAAACAAATAAGTTGTGGCAGAAAATTTGTAAGACATGCTGCCCCAAAATCAATTCTGTTTGCCTGCCTAATGCTCAAAGCTGCTAAACCTGCTGTCCCTTTTCTTAGTCAATGTAAGAACTTATTTCACAAGCCAAACGCCCTACCCTTTTATGTCATCTTCGTTGACTGCAGTCAACACCATGCCCTTGTTAACATGATCAAACTAGAGCCCCAAATAGGTCAGCCGATCATCAACTTATGATCAACTATTTCTTCACACCACCTCGGTTAAATTAGGGAATCGAAAGCACGTCAGGGAGTGTTGTGCAGAGATCCAACTTGTAAAATTTCAATAAATAAAAAGATGAAAAAATATAAAATGGAAATGTGGATAATACACAACACTTCTTAGTGCGCTTTTAGCACAGCATGGGATCCGAACCATTAAAATTAGTGACTCGGTGAGTAGATTTTCAATGGTTAATTATCATTCCATGGCTGAAGGATTAAATTATTTTAAGAGTGGAGATTGCAAGACATTTTTTATAAGTTCAGGACTAGCTTGATTGTGATAATTATTATTATATGAATATAGGTCAACAATTGAAGTAGCAACATGAATAATTTATATAATTACGGTAAATGAATCCACATGGCGGAGGCGCATGGCATAGAGATGCTGCTACATTTGCGCACACCGGCACGTGACCTGGATTTGGCCCGCACCATGTCACATCTTAATTTATATTTTTTTAATGTCCTAATGTACGCATGAATAATCGTAGTCGCCAAATATCTAAAATGCGATATTAGTATTGGAAGTGATAATTGTATTACTGATAATAAATTTCAGTTTTAAAAATGACTCGAAATAATTTTATATCATGCGACTGTTAACTGATTTAGTAGGCATAAAATTCCCCGGACAAGTAGATCGTCGCACATATTCAGTCAGAACATGCGCGCATGTGGTCAATCCACATTTCTTCGACAAACTACAAAATCACATCTTAATTTTTATTTTTCAGTATCCTAAACTATAGCTGATTATGTTTTTAGTTATTTGCCTGTCCGTAAACTTATAACTGAATACGTGGCAAAACAGCCCATGTTCAACGTGTAGTTTATTAAATTGTCGTACTACTATAGCCTATATCCATTATATGAAAATCTAGTTATTTGTAAGTGATGGACAATAATTAAAATGTGAAAAGGAAATAATGGTCCGACATAAGTAGAATAGGTAGATGCGAGAATAGCCCATTAAATTTTAAAACGTGACCTATTTTGGCATATAACAAGAGATTTTTACATTATAGTTGTGGTAGTGTACATAATACTCACATACGATACTATTTATCGACAATTTAGAAACATAATTTGAAAGTTGGAACATTGTTAGCGCCTCCAATGAGTGGGTGTGAGGGTCCATGTCTCCACCAAAACAACGCATAATAAACTTGAAATTTAAATGTTGCTTTAGACAGCAAAAGGCGTTTGCCCATCATTTGCAATTTGTTCGAAAATTAGTTCGGTAGGATTGACATTAACTCTAACAAATAATACCTAACATTTTGTCTTCCTGCAATTCGCGATTTTTCCAAGATTTGGTTGGTTTACCTCACAATCTCAGTAATGAGCTCTCTCGAGAAATTGCGGCATTTGGGCAAAAATTAAATGTGGGCCCATTTCTTACAATCATCCACTTAGGTTAGATTTTGGTTACTCGATTACTAAATTGGTCTTAATTTCTAAAGTTACTAGTTATCGGAACGGTTGGTTGGGCATGAATCTCCTGTAACACTCCCGTGTCACGTCTGCGTTGTACAATGATTTTATTTCAATTGTTGTTAATTATTGACTATAAAAATCAATTATTTTGTAATAATATTGTAAAAATAATTATATATTCTAATTGATCCAATACACCAAAACATACAAAAATAAATTGAAAAAAATAAGTAAATATAATAAAAATTCAATGTGTAATAGCTCGCGTACAACAAATCCCATAAGAGCATGACTTTAGAAGAGTCTTAGCCGGTGTTGCCGTTCAGTTAGTTAGGAGTTACTTATAGATATTAGGCATACACATGACAATAGTGAAGATCTAGTTCTAGAATATTCTTTGCTACTATCTCTATATATATAAACCAAGTAGAATGCTTCTTCTATACTCAATAGAAAAGTGTATTGTTTGTTAAACACTAAGTTTCTTTCAATTTAAAAGTACTTCTAAGGCATGGCGAAGGATCTTCAACAAGAATTTTTTTTTTTTTTTAACTTAATTACAATATTAAATAAACCCATGCGGATGTTTTCACATAGATTCGAACTCGTAATCCTTAAGGTCATGGGAAATGTGTTTATCATTGCACCCAAACGGTTGACTACCAAGATTGATTTTGCTAAATGTAATTTAAATGTAAATCTTTTTATGTAAATACTTTGCAGTTATAGCCTGTATATACTGCGACTGCAAATAAAATATTGATATCTGAATTTTGTCCAATCTGTTGACAAGGTTTTGTGCAGGTCATAAAATTGTACATTAGGCCCATAATGGGGTGATCTGCAGATGTCGGCCCATAAATTGGCCCATTTATACTATTTCTGCAACAACGCTCACGTGTCTCTCTGCAATTAATTCGTTCGTCCATTTCTGCAAGTGCAACGTAAACGAAAATCGGTGATGCGACTCTCCGCCCCACATCATCATCACAGCAAATTTGTTGTGAAATCTTCTCAAACTCCAATTCCGAAACTCAAAACTCGCGTTAGCCTGGTATCCATGGCTTCCCCCTACCCTTCCAAAGAAGATAAGCAAGGTGGTCTCTCTCTCTCTCTCTCTCTCGCTAGCATCGAACTTTACTAAGGAGATTGTTGGCTATGTTTAAATTCAGGTTCTCATGTTAAAAATGTTGCTGTAATTGGAGCTGGTGTCAGGTTAGCCTACCTATTAATTTACCGATCAGATTGCTGAATTTCGTGTGTTTATACGCTCTATTAAAATTTGAGAACTGTAGTTAATTTGTGTGCGCACATTGGATTAGTATACTGTGTCTAGCACTTCTGATATGCATGCATAAGTTCATTATATGAAAACATTTTTCAGGCACATAATTGTTGTACTATGATGAGATCGAATTTTGTGTTCATGTTAGATTGTAGTTGTAACATTGATTTTTTTTTGAGGGAGATGTTTTTGAAGTTATTATTGAAATGATATGACTGCGTATAGAAGCTGCTTCTTAATGCACTCATCTATTACTTTGGTATAATGTGATTTTTTTGTTATTTTATCCTGTGGATATACTTAGCACATCCCGTGATTTTTGTCTCTCCTTTTTCCCTTTTCTTGTGAAGTGGGCTATCTGCAGCATATAAGTTGAAATTGCACGGTTTAAATGTCACGGTCTTTGAAGCTGATGGGAATGCTGGAGGAAAGTTGAGAAGCATTTCTCGTGATGGTTTGATATGGGATGAAGGCGCAAACACTATGGTACTCCCTGTGGGAGTATGAAGTTTCCAATCATTCCATTTTATAGGAATACGTAATCATGCTCAAGTCAGATGTTTTGTCTTTTGGTGCATACATTGACAAGTTTCTTTTTATGGCAGACTGAAAGTGAGGTGCCTGTTGGGTTTTTGCTCGACAATCTCGGACTTAGGGACAAACAACAGTTTGTATGATTTGCTCCTTTTATATTGATTTCACTCCTCTCTTAGATTCTATGTGTTTATTCTCCTTTTCTTGATATGCCATTGCTTTTTCCTTGTTATGGAAGTGATAAGTATTTGCTTATTTCAATTGATGGTGAGATTTAATATTGTTTTTATGATGCAGCCACTTTCACAACAGAAACGTTATATAGCCAAAAATGGGGTGCCAGAACTGGTAGGGTCTTAAGTCAATCTTTCTGCTGATGTACTTTCTTCCTACCGACAGAGTAGGGACTGATCATACACTTTACAATCTCAGTTACCATCAAATCCTGTTGCACTTGTCAGAAGTAATTTTCTTACTGCTGGGTCAAAGGTTTGTCTTATGATTTAACAATCTCAATATAAGTACAAAAGCATGATATTCTCATTATTGTGTTTGGTGTACAATAAATATTCTTCTTTATCCAGTATTCATTGGAAAGTATGTTATAAGTTGAACGAATTGTAAATTGGAGCATTATATCATGATCACATGCTCCAGAGAACCCATTCTGGTATAATTCTTATTATACTCCCTACATGGTATGTTACCTCTGTTGTGGCCACATCAAGGTTTCTGTACATGTAATTACCATGAGTATCCTTCAGTTTTCTTTATGCAACCGCTAGGAAGGTTGTTTTTTGTGCATAATTCATAGTTTGAGGGGGAAAGGAATCATTAACTGAAGCTATAAAGTGCCGATTTATCACTTATGTTATGGCATAGCTAGCTGCGCTATTTTGTTACCTGAAATTGACAACCTTTGTTTAAAGTTTGATGTTTTAACTCAATTTCTATCATACACCATATATTATGCAAATATGTTAATGTTACTGATCGTATTTCACTTTCCCTCTATATGTTCTTTTGATAAGTTCGTATTATTGTGGGTTCATTTCTTTCCATTACTAGTTAAACTATAGCTTAGAAATATCCCACTTCTCATTGGGATAAGGGAGTTGTCCTAAGAACCTTATGATTCGGCCCAGTTGCTGGGTAGGATTTATATTCCCTAGGTTGGTTGTCTGGCATCATCAGTCCTCGTCTTATTTCTCTTGAATCTAAAAGAATGATCGTCGACTTTGTCTTCTAATTGATTACGAAATGTGGTGTTGTCCAATCATCTACTATCGTTCGAGTATTCAAATATCAGTAATGTCAACCATAATGTTTATAGACGACAAAAATGTTCTTTGTATTCTTGTGCGCACAAACTACAAATTTGACATTCTCTAGAAACTCTTAGTTGTACACTTAAAGTCAACTGCTTCACTTGGAAAATCCTTTCAAATTAACATAATCTCACAGAAGGTTCTCTTTTTTCAGCTTCAAATATTTTTGGAGCCATTTTTGTGGAAAAAAAATAATGCATCCAGGGGGACTAATGCCGAGGAAAGGTATCGTGAGAAAAAAAAATATTTGAGTTATTTTTCTTAATCTTGTTGAGTTACCTCTCTTTCCCATTTTTATGTCAGTTGCACTTTTCAATCCTTCTCAGTGACCTATTTATATGAGAAACTGCGGAACTTCACTTCGTAGAGCACCGACCGCGCAGTTTCTTAAATTTGTCCATTGTTTTTCTATTGTTGACAAACATTTCGAGATACCTATTCTTTAGATCTTTTGGAAACCCTGTCAGTTGCAGTTGTGTCTGTCATATATTTGAGATGATTCATCCATTATAAAGTATAGTTAATTATTCTTTTCACTGTAATCTGGGAGGTAGTGTTGGATGCCTCAAGAAAAATGATGAATATTTGCTTGTGCCTGCAGTGTTGGTGCTTTCTTCCAACGACATTTTGGAAAAGAGGTGATCCTTATACCGTGATGTAATCTTTTCTTTTTAAAGTGAACCTGAAGCTCAACTCTAAGATTATTCATATATCTTGGGAGTGATACACCAAAATGTCTCATCATTTTCATTTTGGCTAGGGCTTGTTCTCCAGCAAAGCCCAAAGCCTTTTGTTTTTCCTTTCTTATGCTGTCCCTGCACTACGTCTATTGGAAGATATGTTCTCAAGTTTTCTGGTTGGTTTGAGATTTGTCACATGGTTCTTCTTCAGGTTGTTGACTATCTTATTGATCCTTTTGTTGCTGGAACTAGCGGTGGTGATCCTGGTTCTCTATCAGTGAGTATTCGCACATTTGTATATTAATTGATGTATATCTTGGACTTACATAATCAAGTGGTGTGTAAGGATAATTGGATTTATTTTAAGTTACTCATCCCCCCTTTTGCTTGCCTTGATATTTGAAATTGAACTGGTGAAGGATACAATTTATTTGTCTCTCTTTGTCCCATCCAGATGCAACATGTCTTTCCAGAAATATGGAATCTTGAGCAAAGGTAAGCTTCACAGTGAGGATATTTAGATTCTCTTATCAATTATTGAGTCCATTTCAAGTTTGAATACAATACGAAGAGGATAGCAATTTTCAGCTTAGGTGGACATGCGTTATTAGTTTTAGAAAATACCTGTCAAATTACATAAATGATGGTTATATGTCTTTACCTATAGGAAATTTGAGTGCAAGAATAGCAAGCCTTTTCAGCTACAGTTGTGTTCTTTCGGTTTAGTATCATGGTGAATTTTAATAACAATAGCTACTATGTTTCACCTTTAGCTGGTCAAACAAGTTCTTCTAAAGCTTGGTATAAGTTTGAATCCTAGACAAGAAATTTTTCTCTTTTGTGTCGGCAATATATGAGTGGTAAAACAAGCCCCACTCAGTGGCATTATTCTCTTGCTAATCCATAATGTACATATTCTTCCAATGCAATCATATTCTCACCTGAAATTTTGTCAGGTTCGGTTCAATCATATCTGGTGCTATTCAGTCTAAATTATCTGCTAAAAGGGACACCTCTGGTGGTACGGACACTTCAGCAAAGAAGAAGAAAATGAACGGTTCTTTTTCATTTCTAGGTGGGATGCAGGTAGGTCTATAGTCTTCATAAATCTCTAATCCCTATTGCATGAAACCAGGAGATCTACTTCATCTTTCTAGGCAACCAAACTTTTCATTTGAAATATACATAATCTGGAAATCCAAGTTAAGCTATGCAGCTATAGAACTTCTGCTGGCTGCATTTGCCAAGGTAAATGATTTTCAGAGTGAATTTGATGTGAATCCGTACGTAGCAAGTCGAGTTGTTGAGTAGTTTCTGTTGAGTCTTATAGTTATTGGGTCGAGTCTGGGGGTTGAATCCGAGGCTCAGGTCCGAGGGTCGAATCCGAGGGTCAAGCCCGGGGTTGAATCCGAGGGTCTCAAGTCCAAGGGTCGAATCCAAGGGTCAAGCCTAGGGTTGAGTCCAAGGCTTAAGTCCGAGGTTCGAGCATGAGTTAGGGTTTTTAATTGATAGCTATTATGTTTTCCTTATTTTGGTCAAATAATTAGGGTAAAGTGTCATGATGGGCTGCGCCCCTTCATGGGCTTGAATTAGGGTTTCCATCTTTTCTTTTTCTATTTAAGTAGTCGTCTACGTTAAAGTTAAGTGTCGAATAATTTGGGTTTTAGGGAGCAGTTGCGCTGCTTTGGGAGTAACCGTCGCTACTTGGCCTCTTTAGAGGTTTGTACTTCGTGTTTATTCATTTTTTTTTAATTGAACGGAAAAAATAAAGTTTCATATCAGAATTTATGGATGGTTGAGGGACCGTGCTACATTATGTTATGTCTGAAGGGTAATTCTAAATACAAACCGTGCTACATTATGTTATATCTGAAGGGTAATTCTAAATACAGCCCCCATTTTTCTCTTTACAGTCCCCAATATTAATTAAAATATACTTATTACTTTGTTAGACAATTATTTTTCTCTGCAGCTCAACAACTTCTCCTCCTCCTTCCATTGCTCAACATTCTACTCCTCTCCCCTTCTTTCTAGGCTCTCCTCCTTCTAGGCTTTCTTCGATTTAGACGAGCATTTATCCGATTTCAAAAGAACCTGCTGCAGATATTTCAAATGGATTCTTTGGTTTTCAATTTCTTTGTATTTCTTTTGCTCTTTTCTCATCACTCGCGACAACCCCACTCCCTCCTCCGTTTCAACAATCACCGTCTCTGACAATAAAGCATCATGTGCACTAATCGAAGAATCATTTAATTCCTCCCTCAACAGAAGAACTCATCATACCAATGAAATAAAAGCATTTGTTTACCTACTCTCGCCGAAATACAACGCAAATTGGCTATTGAACCAGCAGTGAAATGCAATCATCCATGCCAGGATGTGGAGCATGTGGTGATTCCGCCGTATATACCGCCGGAAAGTGTAAGCTCCACCCTGAAGAATTCTCCGTTGACCTGCCACGGTGATATCTTTGCCTTCTTCACCTCAATCTCATCTTTCACCTCAGTTACTCGAAAATTTTATTTGTTAAGATTTTTAAAAGTATATAAGGGCATGATTGTCCAATAAAATAATGATTATATTTTAATTACTATTGGGGGCTGTAAAGAGAAAACTTGTGGCTGTGTTTAGAATTACCCATATCTGAAATCTGTACAGGAGAAGCCTACTTTAAAGAATCATAACCATCTTAGCACACTTAAAAGAAGTGCTAAAGTATTTTATATATGTACTACCCAGAAATGTAGCTTTGGTTTCTAACAATACTTTCACACATATGGAAGTCATCGTGACTTTATTGTATATAGCATATAGAGGGTCTGTATAGTCTCCACATGTACGGTCTCAATCTTGGTCAATAAATATGGATTGATATCTTTTTATTATAAAAAAAATATTCACTCTGAGGTTTATTGATTGCAATTTGAAACATTATATGATTACTTGAACGCATAGATCCTTGATTGTCATGCCAATTTCTCTATGATTTGTGTTCTCGGTTTTAAATGCTCAGACACTCACCAATGCACTGTGCAATGAACTCGACAAAGATGAACTTAAACTTCAATCAAAGGTGCTGGAATTAGCTTGTAGTCGCATTGAGAAGTCACCTCAAGATAACTGGTCAATTTCTTATGAATTGAATGACAAAAAGCTCTCCAGTGAGAAGTCCTTTGACGCGTTAATAATGACAGTAAGTACATATGCTTGAATCTTCTATAGATGTCGTGACTTTCTTCCATTAAACTGGACGAATTCTACACCGGGTGTTAGATTACATGATGATGGATTTTTTTCCAATGTTTTTCATTAGGCCCCACTTTCTGATGTGAAACAAATGAAGATTATGAAACAAGGAATCCCATTTCCTTTAGATTTCCTTCCTGAGGTATGCAGTTCTTCATGTTCTCCATTACCTCTAGAATGATAATTTTTAGTTCTGCTATCCTTTAATCAGTATCATGATTTATAAAATTCTTGAGTTTAACTGCTTTTGAATGAGGAATTACGATTTCTGTATATAACTTGAAATTACAACTTCTGTATGTAAAGAGAAATTACTGCAACGTTTTATGATATTTTGGCGTCTATTCTCAGCTTTTACTTGAGTAGACCATTATACTAGCTAGTTAAGGGGTCATCAGGGATCCTATCCTCCATATCTATTGCATTCAGTGGAAATTACTGTGTTGATACCTCTTCGTATGAGCAGGTAAGTTACTTACCAATGTCTGTGATAATCACAACATTTAAGAGGGAAAATGTAAAGCGACCTCTTGAAGGGTTTGGAGTTCTCATACCCTCGAAAGAGCAACAAAATGGTCTGAGAACACTTGGTAATGCTTTACTTTTTAGTCTCAAGATATTCTGATACTGCTATCCATTTGTTCTGCTATAAAGTTTCCTGCTTACAGGAACCCTCTTTTCATCAATGATGTTCCCGGATCGGGCACCCTCTGATGTTTATCTGTACACTACATTCGTTGGTGGAAGTAGAAATAGGGAACTAGCCAAAGCTTCAAGGTTTTAACAGTTTGATTTTTCTACAATATTACCCCAGTTCTTAAAATTTTTGTCCTAATATGTTGCCCAAAACTTGGACTATTTCTGTGGCAGGGATGAATTGAAGCAGATAGTGACTTCTGATCTTAGACAACTGTTAGGTGCGGAAGGGGAACCTGCCTTTCTGAAGTAAATTTCGTAACTCAAATCTTCCAGTGGGCTTTTGAACAAAAGCGTTCTTTTAGTGAATGAAGCTACTGTGGGTATGCTTTCTTACAGGCTATGTACTTGACTGCAGTCATTATCATTGGAGTAAGGCATTTCCTTTGTATGGGTTAAACTATGGTTCGGTCATTCAAGCTATCGACAAGATTGAAAAAGACCTTCCTGGATTTTTTTATGCTGGTAAGCCTTCACTTATGCTTTCTCCAGTCCTTTTTGTCCACTTTTTCCGCAGGTCGGGAAAAATTCAAATTTCAAGGAAATACTTATCTGAAGTCATACTTCTACTATCTCTCACTGCACTTTTTCAACATCTCTCACCTTGGGTTGACTTATAGGATTGATTTGACTTAAAATATACACAGAAATGTGAATAATTATAGTGGAAATCCTAAGGTGAATACTAGGGCACATTACACGTGGGGAAAACTGCAAAACATCTAAGTTTGATCGATTGGTTTAATTTGGTAAAATTGTGGTCTCTTGATAAATTTAAGTGCATTGTTAATTGTAGGTAACCACAAGGGAGGATTATCGGTTGGCAAAGCAATATCCAGCGGTTGCCAAGCAGCTGATCTTGTAATCTCGTATCTTGAACAGAAGTCATAGCCGGTAAAAGCAGTTTTGTTTTATTCTCTTGAACTAAACAATAATGTCCAGTTTGAAGATAGACCGTCTAGTTCACTTGTGTTGGGTGAAGCCTGGGCAGAAGGGAGGACCCGTGTCGTCCAACTCGTACTACTTGTCGTTAACATCAAATTTTCACATTGTTGGTGGAATTTTCGATTTATTCAAGAAAGAAGCATATGCCGGAGTGGTTTATGCAAGCTCTGGATCTTGTATGTACTAGATAAGTTAAGTAAAATTTAAGCTCTATCTAAGCTGTTCTGCTTGCTTTTTAGTACATTTGCTATTACTATTCATCTATTCAAGAAGTAAGCTTTTTAATATATGTATGCCATCTTAGTTTATATTAGAAATTCAGATGCTTTAGCTTCATCTTTCATTTGTTTTCTAGTTACCCACTTTATCTTAAAGCTTGTTCTTTGTAATAATATTTGTATCTGTGGCATTTAAGTTCATCTCCATCTTTCTAGTACATGTATGTCGAAGCAAACCATGATAGAGAGCGTCGTTATACGTTCGCCAATATTTATCATTCTATCTCATTATATGTCCATATACCCTGTTTAGAAACAATGGCAATGCTCTCAAAAAGTATAATCCAACTTGCTCCTTTTCGTCGTAGAATTCCAATAAAAAATAAAAGAAAGATCCAAACATTTCAGCTTGGTATAAAAAAGAAAGAGGATGGTATATCAACCGAATAATGTCCATGTATAACGCCGGGCAGCAAGGTTTACACTCATTTCAGCTACAATATCTTGTGAACATATGCTCACTCACACACTCAAAAAATGAAAAAGAAAAGAGAAGAAAAAAGGCCCTAAGACAAAATTGCATATACTCTACAAAAGAATACCCAAGATACTATGTATCTGGTGTTTGCCAAAATCAGGCAGTCAACTTCTGTGATGAATTGGCAGCGGACGCGACGGCAGTCATGTGCTGCAGCTGCAATGCAGCCAAAAGACCATCCCATGCATCTCCTGGTGCACTTCCTACTTGGAAGTTGAGAAGCTTCTTCTGTTGCATGTAGTACTCTTCCACAGGCTTCATCTATATAATAATGAATTCATTATCAATCTTATTAATATATGCATCTAGGAGATGGATTTGCATCGCAACTGCTGTGAATAGTTTTTGAAATTACATTTAGTGGAGCACAATATTTCCAGAGGTGTGATTGTTATTGTAGATTAAGAGGTGAACTGAGTGTGTACCTGCTCCGTATACATACGAAGTTTCTCTTTCAAGATGGCATCAGAGTTTGCATGAAGACTCAGATTGAGTCCTGAAGTAGACATGGAATGTGCTGACTCGTCCTTGCACTTCAAATTCAGCACCAAATCTATATCGGCAATTTGATCCAATATCTCCTGTAAGGACCAAAAACATGAGGCATAAATTATTTGAAGCTTCTCCACAGATGAGAAAAAAAAAATCATGTTTTTTTGCAACAAAGAATATTAACGCCACGATTTGACACAGATGCTATAATAAGCACACTGGAATGCTATCATTGGAGATAAATTTGTAAGAAAGACTACTACAAAAGTTAGTCGACACTGAGCAGCATCAAAAGAAAAGATATAGAGATACTGGAATGGCTACTAACAGCTTGAATGGTGGTTCGAGGAATTCCATCCAAAATGAAGCCGGTTTCACCCCTACGATACCCTTCTTCTAGTCTCTGTGATAGAAGCCCGAATATCACATCCTCTGGAACCAACTTCCCTTGATTCACAGCGCCAGCAATCTAGTCCAAACACCAGAAGTCCAGAATAAATCAGAAAATATGAAATTAGTCTGTTCATATATTGTTTAAACTACGCATGATCCTCAAAATAGCTATGTTTCCAAATTCATCAAAGCATAACCTTCCTTTCCAAAAATCAAGAGCACCAAACAGAAACAAACCTTTTTATAGAGAGGGGAATTAGGGTTGAGCTCCTGGCGAACGAGAGATCCCATGGAGATGTGAGGAACGTCGAGAAGCTTGGCGAGGCCATGAGCGTAAACATGG
>AYJT01100749.1:0-11709 GCA_001278415.1 Ocimum tenuiflorum | reverse complement strand
GCTGACATATCGGAGCGGTGGATCGAAATTCTCCGATCTGGAGAAGAAGGCGGTCTTTCTGCTTTGCACGAGATCGATGGCGTGGGTCGAATGAATTGGTATTAATATGGGGGAAATTAGGAGAGTAGAGGCTTCCATTTTCTAATAAGAAATTTTATTTTTATTTTATTTATATTTATTTATTTATTTTTATTATGGGCCTGTACATGTGAAGTGGGGCCTACTTCCATCCAGCTTGGACTTTCCAAATTTTAGGGCTGCGGAAATGAAAAAGTTTGAACGTGAGAAATTTGGTTTGGTAAATGTTTGGTTTATAATTTTTTTTTAAGGGAAAAAACTTGTATTAGATCGCCTAGATGATTTAGGCGGATCTAAATAATTCATTTTTACCTATTCAAATTCATACTCGTCCTGATCCTAAACCTAAATCTATATTTGTCTTAGATTCTAAACCTTAACCCGCCTAAATAATCTAGATAGTCTAACAGGAGAACTCATCTTTTTTGACAATTTGTCTTTTTATGTTTGAAAACTATAATTTATGTGGTTTTGTAATTTGTATTGGAGTGTGAGGAATAATATCTCGATTGAAATATTCAACCAACTTTAGTTAATTATTAATGCATAATTTATATTTTATAATATAATTTTAATATTATATGTATTTATTTTTATTAAGTTATGCTTCATGTTTTAGGATTTTAATATTTATCAATTTATCAGTGTTCACGAAAATTCGAGCCTTCGAAATTCTTATGCATTATGCTAAACTTTATGTAAGATTTTGTTTTTCTTTTCTTAATCATTTTAGATAATAGTTTAGTTCAAATGTTATTTATATGTAGATAGAATTGTATGAAACAAGAGGGAAAGAAAATGAAAACATTGGTTTTAATTTAAATTAAACCGATGAAACCAAATTAATGTGATTTTGTTAAGATTTTTTTAACGAATATTATACAATGTTACCACACTAGTATAGAATTTATCTCTAATTGTCGGATTGTTCAATTTTAAGTGTTAGATCGCATTTTGTGAATCAACTTTTTCTTTCTTTCATTTTTTTTTCAATTGTTCATTTTTATAACAAGGCAATCATTATTTCAGTTATTTATAGTTCCGTTTGGTAGAGCTTCAAGAATCGGATAATGTTATAAAAAGTTTAAAGGAGAAAAAGAAATGTATTGTATGTATTAAAATAAATTAAAAGAAATACATAGTCTCTTTATCAAAAACTCCCAATGGGGCAATTTCATGATATATTAATATCATAATCGTTATTCTTTTAATGAAAATCAGGAAGCCAACTACATCACAGCTATATCTTTGCTGTTGATATCATTCAGGAATATTTCATGTACAACATTAGTTATACTGATCAAATATTTATATATATATACCTATATATATATATATATGATATTATCAATGATGCTACATTAGTTAGACTTATAGATAGCTAGTTACCAATAAATTATAACACAATAAATGCTAGACATTTTAATATCATATTGACTATTTATTTCATTAGACGTTTAACATGTTATATCCTAATGAACCCATGAGTGCTTATGTCATCAAATCACCTCAAACTTTAAATAACTATAAATTTATCATTTTTAATTTGATTTTCTCAACTAATATGTCAAATTCATGTTTGGCTTGATAAACATGGACGAAAATGCATAATTATTAACTCTAATTGGAATTAATAGACTGGTTGTGTGTAATAAATCATAATTGATTATAAACTCTAATTGAAATTAGTAGACTTCAATTGTGATGTAATAGGCTTATTGGGTGTAAAATTTTTGTAATTGAGATTAATACACCCTACTTTGATGAATAAATCTTTATTTGCATGTAAAACCCCCAATTAGGGTGAAATAAACCCTAAAAGTAAATGTATTACATTTATGCCTAAATACTCAAATTCGAGCATAAAAGATCTTAAACGAAAGAACATGATAAAAGTTTTAGTTTGATACTAAAATAATAATATGTATTAATTATAAATAATGATATATTCTCTATTGATATACTTCATCGATGAGCATGGATCTGACACTCGAGTTGTTTTCAACTCCAACCTTTATCATTTCTCAGTCATAACATCATGTATAAAGCATAAGGAAACACATCAAAAACCAAAACAGTCACATTGTTAATCATATAAAAGCCATGATGGATTGATAGATTCTAAACTCGTAAAAATCTCGGAAAACTACATCCTACCCTGAAGGGCAAAACCCTCCCCTCCCGGGTAAGCTAGAGTTTTCCGAATGATCCTCTTCTATCAGAAAAATATGCAAATACCAATCACCTAGCATTCAAATTTCTTACAACTCAAACAAAACTTTTTTTCCCTTATTCTTGCATCTCCAACTCCTCTAAACACACAAAAAGAAAAGAAAGAATAACAAATGTGCAGGGCTGTATGAGGCTATGTCTATCCATGATCACCAAGAACCCATTGCAATGAGCTCAAACCTAATCCAACTTCACAGAAGAAAACAGATAATGCACGAACCAGAACGACGAAATGAAGCCAACCGTACCCGTTGCAAGCATGACTGCAAGAGCCATGAAGAGTGAATACCCTAAATAAAGTGTAGCAGAAATAGGGCCACTCAAGCTCTTGAGATCAAACGCAAAATAATTCACACAATAAAAGAAAACATATATCGCGACAGAGCCCGAAGCAAAGAAGGATTTCCACCACCATCTCCAATCCTCCATACAAAGATGCATATAAGTAAGAAAAAGTGACACCTCAGCACAAACCACAACCAAAAGCATCAAAACAACGAAGAGAAACCCGAAAACATAGTACACGCGCCCCATCCAAAGGCTCGACATTATGAAGAAAAGCTCGATGAAAAGTGTCCCAAAAGGAAGGGTGCCTGCCCCAAGAACAAGAAGCGAAGAAGGGTACTTTTGAGGTGGCATTTCTCTAGGGATTTGGTTTGTTCGAACAGGGTATTCAATGTGTGGAGCTTTTGCACCGAAATAGCCTCCAATTAGGGTCAGTGGGACAGAGATGCAAAACCACAACAAAATGAGTGTAACAAACAATGAAAAAGGGATGGCTCCTGTGCTATGACTACTCCATAATAAGAAGTTTAAAATGGTTAGTATAAAGAATGAAATTCCAGGGAAGAAACAAGCAACTTTGCAAGAAACAGAGATCCATCCTTTGTGATTCCCACAAGAGATAGTCCTCCACATTCGAACTGCAACATAACCGGCTAAAGTGCCAAGAATCATGTAAAAGAACATCATTCCGGTTATAAGGGTTCCTCTAGAAGCAGGGGACATGAACCCTAGTGCAGCAAACAAGATTGTGACAACTGAGATTCCAAGAATTTGAACCCCATCTCCAACCATAACACATAAAAGTGAAGGACTAGTGGGAGCGCGAAAAACATCTCCAACTACAAGTTTCCACCCTGATAACTCCTCATTCATATGGGCTTGAGCTTCTTTATCAAGCTCCTCGTATCATGTGAGGTCCCTTCTTATAGTCCTTAAGAAGATCACAAGCACAATGCCTGCCAAGAAAGTGATTACCATGAGAGAGTTCATGATTGAGAACCAGTGCACTTTAGCTCCCTCCAGTTTCAAATATGCATCCCATCTTGATGGCCATTTGATATCCCTCTCCACAAATGAGACCTCATATGTGAAAGACAATGGCTCGTTCTCCTTAATAGCCATAGCAACTGTGCCTGGATTGCAGGTTATCGAAGATGGGTACTTTTCATACATTTTCAGCTTCTTTAAGGTGTCAAAATTGTGTTGGAAACTACAGGGCATTACCTCAAAACCTACAACTACAAAACCAGGTGCATCTGATCCATCATCTACCACTGTTGAGATCACCTCACCTCCATCGACAGTGCCCAATGAGCCACGCTACTTTCCTCGTATTTATGAACAAGAACTGTGAATTTAAGATGATTGAACGCGTAATATGCATCTTGCACCTTGACACCTACAGGATAACCAGTCCATCTCAACAAAAAACCATCCCTTTTAGTATACCGAATCGCGGGCAAATTATCTAGTTTCACATTCACTTGATACATCTCATTGATCCTCTTTTTCAAGAGTTTGAACTCATGACCTGACAGAGGCTTAGTTTGGCACAGAAATATATCAGTCTCATTTGTAAACATGTTAAACCTATAAGGTGAATTCTCTGTCCTATCCCCCATGAGAAGCTCGCCAAGATTTTCAGCACTATCCTTAATGCCCTCTTTGGGCTGACAGAATGGCAAACTGTAATAGCTGAAGGGAATCTCAGTGTCAATTGAAGTCAAAGAATTTACCTTCATATTCAAATAATCCCCAATTCCATACTTGTGAGGGTAACTTCCCTGGAGATAAAAACCTTGCCCTAATTGAAAAAACACAACCAAAATAGCCACTTCCCACATCTTCATTCTGTGAAAAGATCCCATCATTCTCTGTTTTAGGGCAGATCCGGGCAGCACGGATCGAGAAATCAACGATTTCTCGCGTGGGATTTCAGTTCTAACGAGATCTGCAAATAAAAATGCTGATGTTACTGCGTGAAATAATTGGGGGAAATGCAAGAGAGTGAGTTCTATCGAATTATTATTTACGAACTGCAGAAATGTAACCTGATTCTGATTCTCCCTGTGCAAGGATATCAACAATGGCGGATTTGGAAATTGCAATTTGGGAGGAGATTGGCGGGAAGAGAAGCAGTGAACACCATCGCGATTCTCATAGCGTATTTATACCAATTTTTAACGTCGGTGAATAAAATGATGGAGGAGATTCTCACGACAACGTCTGCGCTATAGATTATCCTGCATGCATGATTTATTATTCATTTTTACGTACTTTTTTTTTTCCGACTACTATACACTTAGCATACACACACACAGTGATGTAATCACCGGTGAACTCTTTCTGGTGAGCGAACTTGCTAACCGGGCATATTTACATGTGTATTGGGCATTTTTTACATGGAAAGAGACATTTTCGTATTTTATGAGCATATTTATATTTTAAAACGTAGCAAATATAAAAATGTCTATTATATTACACGAAAATGTCCAATACAAGTGGAAATATGCTTTGTTCAAAAGTTCACTTACCAGAAAGAGTTTGCATTTTATTACAAACATATATATATTAGTAATTAAATGAGGACTATTATTTTCTGTGTGAGAACGTGAGAACTCCATTGTTATGTTTTGTATAACACATTGTCATGCATTAAATTGATCATTGTTTTACCCTTCAAATAATGATTAATTTATTATATAATAATATCTTATACTAATAATGATTGATGTATTGCATAACAATATTAAATATAAAGCATAATAATAATTAGTTTTTAGTTCTAAAAGTTAGATAGTTCTCACTGGAATGTTATAGGGTTTAAAATATGTAAAATAGGTTTGAACATTTAGCGATTTTTTCTCCCTAAAATGCCATCCGATCGAATTATTTAATCGAGAATCTGAATTTGCATGTTGGAGTTTTGGTAATTTGGGAAAATATTCCATTATAATTTAATTATGCAATTTTTTCCAAAAATAATTTTTAATAAAAATTTTAGATAATCGTACAAACTATCATAAATTATTCAAATATAGAAATACTTCAATTTTTTGGCATCGAAGTACCGACTAATACATCGCATTTCCACGCGACTTTATATTGAACTAGGCATAAAGAAAACCACGTTGTTTGTAAAATTTTTCCATAAAAATGTTATGTGTGGATTCAACATTCTATTCCTGGAAAGAAGTCATCATGTATTTGAATAATTTACAATTATTTGTATATTTATCAAAATATATTGGATAATTATTTAAATTATATTTGAATATTTTTCATAATTATGTTCAATCTGGAGCAGCATTTTTTATATCGTCATGTGGAAGATGGATTTCCTAATTACTAGAGTAAATTTGTAAAAATAGGGTATTTGAGTAAAAGAATGTGTATTTTTCCCATAAAAAAATTCCACACAATTCTTTTTTATTCCCTTTCTTCATTCTTCCCAAAAGATTCTCGATGTGTTATTAACCCAGAAAATTGTATTCTCAACTCAAAAAAAAATGTGTCTTCTTGTGCTGACAAATTTATAGATAAAGAATTGGAGTAGATGGTGATTAATTCTAAAGGAAGCATGAATTAAAGCCCAATAACTACACAATTAAGACTATAAACAGGTTAGTGGGTTTTGGAACGAGGGAATAAAATGATACCCAAATACGATGTTTGGTTGGTAGTTTCGAAATGAATTTTTGAGAATTATTATCATATATTGGGAATCATCTAAAACCACGAGTTTCATTCTCATACTCATATTCATTCTCTCTACTATTAAATTTATACCCATATTAATTTCCGACAGCTAAACTAAACACAATCTAATTAGCTTCATTAAAAAAGTTATGAATGTTGAACCGCCCGTGTAGTGAACTCGTAGACAGAAGAGTGCGACGATGAGACTTGCCCAAACCGTGACGGAGACGGCCTACCTCTTAACATATAATATATAAATAAGTATATTTTAGGAATATCTTGAAATTTTAATCATGTTTAAGCAATCTATCAATTTTCTCACAGGCTTATATTTCATTTGCATGTACATAATTAGTCAGTCAATCTTCTCACAAGTTTATATTTCATTTGCATGTACTTATTTAAATTCTTGTCTCATTAAAGGGGACAATAGGGAACACCATTATTAACCCATATTGAGAAAACTTCTTCAATTGATTTTCCATATTTTTCAGATTAAATTTCGATGGGTTTCAGTCTAGGAAAACTATAAGTAAAAATTAATAAAGATGAACTCGTACAAAAGTATTGAGATATTCGTCTATTTCCTTTAAATTGTACCTATTTTTTTGTAATAATCATATATGAGACGTAGAGCTTCTATACGATATAAGTGGCCGCTCTGAACTCGAACTAAACCATACTGTAATTGAGAGAGTATATTGTTCAACTAATAATTACAATGCGTTAGAGAATATATTCTTGCATGGGGTTGACATATACATTTTAAACAATCTTAGTTTTATTGAACTTTTAACTAAAAACTTCTCAAATCTTTGTTATCGAACTTAAAAACTTAATATGCATATATACAAAAAATTATATATTTTAATAATGGTATGAAGGCGCTCTAGAAGCGCATAATTTTTAACACTTGTTGCTACGTCCATCTTGAACAGCCTTTTGGATACCAAACTTTCTACAAGGATTATTATGAATACCAAAAAGAAATGAAAAGAAGCAAAATAAAGCCAATAAAAACATATGACATATCATTAGCTTGATCTAAAATCCCATCTTCCCTAGTCCTCCATCTTTAAAATAAAAGATCAAATCCAAGGCATATAAATACCATCAAGAAGCAAAAGATAAACTTTTAAGCAGCTTCATGCCACCATAAACATCATCTTATTACTACACAGGTTAAATTAGATGAGAGGGAACAAGGAATTCCCCGTAATCGAGCTTCGAGTTTTCACCTCGAGCTTGAGGCACCCAGTCCCATAGATTTCGGTCGTCTAACTGCGCTCAAAGGAGTGACCATCCCCTGAGAGTCCCTGCCTAGTCCCATGCCTTCCACAAAGCCCATCTTCGCCATCATTTTCGACCCAAATCCCTTTGTATGCTTCTCGAACGACCCCATTTTTCTGTCCTTACTTTTCGCTGCTTTACGGTTGTTATCGAAAGACTTGCTACCGCTGTGGCTAAGTGATCTGCTCTGAGGTGGTGTGTTGGAGTTCAAACTACTTTCAGGAATCTCTGCACCCAATCCGAGTGATTTGGGCCTCTGAGAGACTTCAATGGGCTGTGAAATACCTTGACCGTCCTTGCCTAATCCTCCACCTTCTACGTATCCCATCTTGGCCATCATTTTTGAGCCAAAGCCAGTTGTGTGGATCTCAAATGAACCGTACTCTACTGAAGTTGACGCAGGTTTCTCTTTTGTTTCGATTGATTCAGTAGTGTTCAGATCAACTACATCGGTGTTCATAACACCACTAGAGACGAAAGAAAGGGGCTGAGCGGAATAGGAGCCTGTTCTGCTTGGCTTATTCATTTTTCCTTCCCTACTAGTAGTGTAGGTTACTGAGTTCTTACTTGATTTTTTCCTGAAAGAGTGTGAGCCTACAGGGGTGGTGCTAACTCTGGAGTTCTTTGCTGAATATGTCTTCTGTCCTTTGGCAGGCTTGCCATCGACAACCGAGAAATCAGCATCCTCATCAGCTCCTATCAGCTGAAATAAAGAAAGGAATGGTTTGTTACGTGTGAAGTTAAAACACAAGTTTGCTAGGGAAGAAACTTGGAGATACTGAAAGAAGGAAACAAGTTCGTTAAGATATTCATTTGCATCCAATACCTTCTCTAGGCGAATTTTATCAGACGAAGATGGCATGGATGTGTGAGGTGTCCGCACCACTGTCACAAACCTGAGAAAGAAGAAACCAGGTTAATATGGATTATCCATCACACCGTTGCCAAAATTTCTAGTTTATGGAATTGAAGAACGTGTACGGAAACAGACACGGTTTACCTCTTCTTGCCAGATCCTTGGCACCCACTCTGCAAGCGATAAATGGCAGCTAATCTACGGACCTATAAAACCAAAACCAGGGATTACATAGAAGACTGCTAAGAATGTTATCAAATAAAATAAAGGAAAACTATCAAATTGCACTGGTCATTTTTGAAGACACAATAATGTTCTAGGAGAAGGCTGAGACGCATTGCAAAACTCCATAAATTACAGCATATATATAAAGACATAAATCGAATTTCTTTCTCACCTGTGATTTAAGCCTTGAATATTAACATCTCGATCTTTTCTTTCACTTAAAATGTTTAAAATGGGATGCAAAGTGCAAATTTTTACCTTCCACAATATTTCCCAGCCTATGTATGTCAGGTTGAAATATGGCAGCAGATCAGTAAAAAGGATATCACAAAAGAGAAGTAAAACAAGGAAAAAGAAAAAAGTATTGATAACTACGAGTATTGAAGGGGAAGGCAGAGAGGGTATAGCAAAAATGAGGTACACAGAGCAAAAAACCACACCTGAGAACAATCACGGGGTTGCATTGGCGGGAAAGATTGCATATCAGAGCCGTCGGAAACCATTTGCTGCAATTTCTGCAACAAAAGAACATGCCATTGCATATTTGTAAATGAGTGGTGAGATACAACAATCAATTCAATTTCAGCAATAAAAGAACATGCCATTGCATATTTGTAAATGAGTGGTCAGATACAACAATCAATTCAATTTCAGCAATAAAAGAGCATGCCATTGCATATTTGTAAATGAGTGGTCAGATACAACAATCAATTCAATTTCAGCAATCATTTGTTTCATCTTACCAAATTTATCTTCTGAAGATCTACACCACGCCTAATCATTCTGTCCCGGCGCTTTGCTGCAATCGTTTCCTTGCGTTGTTTCTTTTTCTCACCTGAAACTCATTCATGCATACAATGCAATCAGTAATATAGAAAACATTAAGAAAACATTGGACCCAAAATGAGACCCTCTAAGAGCACAAATATAACTTGGAAGGAAATATTTTCATGAACCAAAACTCAACAACCGCATATTGAATATGAAACAAAAAGGACTTCTATGAAAGGATTCTATTAACAGACCAAAATGCTAATCAGGTAATGTTCAAATCATATACAACTTTCAAATGATCTTTAAAAGTCTATAGAGGTTACAGAAGTCCTTACCCGGCAATCTCCTATACTTTTTGCTCTTGCGAGTTTCAGAAGGCCATGTCTGCATCGCTTGAGCAACATGTTTTTTCTTTCCAGAAATAGTTCTAATATCTTTAACAAGCACAAGCTCATCTAGAGGAGACGACTGAAAATATTTAGCAGGAGTTGATTTTATATTTTCTGTGCGATTTTTTCTTCCTTGTCCAAGCTTTTTCATGCCATACTCTCTTGATGCCTCTTGAAGTTCAATCCCACCCAACTTCTTCAGAGTTTCATCAATGCTGGTTTCAAAATCACTGTCCTCATCAGACACATCAGAAACTTGCCCAACGAGCCGATCAACATTGACGAAGTTTCTATCCCCACCAATTCCCGCAAGATAATCTTCAGCAAGTGCATCATCAATGTCTGAACCACTATATGACAAATCATCACTCCCCGAAGTTGCTGAGTCATCTTCTGAGACAGAAGATCCCGATCCTTCTTCATCGCTCGATTCTTCGTCTTCTTCTTCAACCTCGTCTTCGTCCTCCGAGGTATCATGCGTGTATATTTTTGTGCCTCCAATCAGCAGATAACCAGAATTTTCCTCTGGAGACATCTCACCCATCAAGTCCTCACCTATTTCAGCATTTGCACCATGGCAAACCCCAGCATCCACATCACCTGCCTCAGAAGAAGATAAGTCAACAGAATCGCTGTCTTTCTCTTCCATTTTGGACGAGGATCCAATACCATCATTAGTTGTTTCCATCTCATCACAGAACCCCAATCCTCTATGCGAACTTTCATCAAGCGTAAAATTGGTAGTGTAGTCATACATATATTCTCCTTTCTGAGATTCCTTAACTGGTCCCTCATCTAGGTAGGCAACAATCGGTGTTTTCCCTGAACCGATCAAGACGAGAGGATTTGATGCATCAAAGGTGTTGTCTTGATTTCCAACTTCATCTACATATTCATTTTCCTGGAAGCACCAATTTCAAAAACAAAAAACAAAAAAAAAACACACATTTTTTCAGTCCAATTTATTGTACAGAAAACTGCAATTCAGTTTTATCTTCTCAGAATCTACATTAATAGAATTTCAACCAGTAACATATCACACGAATTCCGATTTCCAGTCAAAACAAATATTACTCAATGAGGTGAATTCGAAAGAAACATATCTTAATAGACAACATATTTCAGCAAAATTAGTCCCCTCGTAGAAAATGAAACACTGCATCAATCATTTCATATTCATCAAAACTTGGATCAAACTTCATAATTGGAAGATCATCGCGCTTGAGCAAATAATCCAGTATCACAAACCTGTGGGTACTGATATGAATAAGCATTCCCTTTAATTTTACTAGTCTCGCTTCTCCGATCGGGAACCGATTTAGATTTGGCAGCAGAATTACTTCCTTTCCCATTTCCCCCATTTTTCACTTTCCTCTCTAAACAATAACAAAAACAACAAATAAGACGCATCTAACAACAATCACCACTCTTCCACAAAACCAGAAAAAAAAAATTAAGAGCTAGAAGAGACCTTTCGGAGGCGAATCAAAGTTTGCCCAATCAGACAAAAATCCACCTTCCACGAATAGCCCTCGACCGCCTGCGGAGGAAGAACCGGGGGGCCTCCGCCCCCGGCTATTCGATTTTGTCAGCTTTTTTCTGCCTTTTCCGGCCATGGATGAAACTCTGCTTGCAGCTATTGACGCAAACCGCGTGTTGATGCAGATATGCAGCGGCGGATTGAGGTTGAGGACGTGGAGCAGATTATTTTTCTCGGTTTTTTATTTTATTTTTATTTTTTTCTAATTTTGATCGGAATATTGAGAAGGTAAATAAATCAAGTCAGGAAAATTCGGGTTCTGTGAAAACTTGAAAGATGGAGATCGTTTTTGTTGTGTGGATTTGTGAATGAGATGATTCGAAGCATATACTTAAAATAAA